>JAAEAF010000250.1:0-296583 GCA_011037195.1 Triatoma infestans | reverse complement strand
TGCTTGAATTTGTTTGAACAAGCATATACTTTTCTGAACAGAATAGCATTAGCACGCGAGCAGAGCGCTACTTCAGCTTGTGTTTTAACAAGCATAGACTTGCTTAAAAATATATATATATATTTTTGAAGGGCGGCAATTTGATTTTTTGTCCGGATCGGCGTAACCGCTAGAGCGGGCGCTGATGGTAGCGTTGGTAGCGTGAATTAGTTGTAATAGCCAAAGTATCTATTGTGACTAGGCTTGGTGAAGACTATGTGCCCCTAGTTAAAGGGCTTTTTGGTGGACAAGCGATTTCTTGAATAAATCTTTGATAATTGTAAAAGTCGACTTAGTAAGCTCCTGAATGTTTGATTGGCTATAATTTTTTTTTTTTTTAAGTACTTTAGCGACTTTCTAACTCATCAAACTCATAAAAAAATCTTGGTGGGAGTTAGAGACAACTTCTTGGAGGTAACTGTCTCTCTAATTTATAGCTCATTCTTGTTGGGCCTGATAGAGGAGGGATTAATGCGTAGTTGAAGTGCACCTTAATGACACGATGCTAGCCCTTGCTATGGCTGTTATTGGCAAAGTGGAATCTAGCGCTTGCTAGCAAATTTTCTTAACAGACAGGGATCAGTTCCATTACAAAGAGAAGTTGGATCCAAATTAATATTTATTAACAAAAAAAAAAAAAAAAAACGAAAAAGCTTGAAATTACTGGAATATTTTACGAAATTGATTTCGGAAGGTTGAGATTTTCAATCCTTTAAATAAAAGAAATTTATTATATAAATCTGACGAAAAATATTTAATAAATTATAAGTTTGAAGAAAATATTTCGATTACAATTTTGTTAACTGCAGTAAGAGAAAGTTGTGTGAGTGTTTCACACAAAACTTTGTTTCTTTATACATTATACTTTACTAAAACGGCATTGTAGTGGAATAAAGAAATGAAAGAAAATAATAGTTTTGAAAAATAGTTTAGAATATTTTATAGTTTGAAAAATAGAATTTTGTTAATATTTTAAATGTATCTTGGTGCAGTGAAAAGAGTCAGGTACTATAATTTAAGGTCATTGCTATTAGGGAGACAAAGGCACAAGAATCCATTAAATTAATACAATGCCACTTGGCCAACTGTTTTGTAAGAGAAGGCATTCTTTCGAACAGTCTGCATTCTGCTTTCAAACAAGATAGCAGTCTGTGGTAGATACTCAAGCCAGAACACTTCAGGAATCGCTATCTTAGAATCAGTGCAGTTCCACAATATATTATTAAGTTTATGATATCTTTGCAAATAACTTGTAGTTATTATTTTATTAGAATATATTTATTGTTAGCAGTGGTGGCTAACTTTCTTATTTCTGATACTTCTTTCTTAAACATATATACTTACAAGCCCCTTTACTAAAACCGCTCGTGCTACACCAACTACTACTTCAAACATACAACATATCCACACCAATAACATTTCACCTTTTAGAAGAAGTATTGCTATCTTGTCATATAAAATGTAAATACATATACAGTCCAAGTTTTTACAAAAAAAAACTTTGTTCATAATTTATTTCAGTTAAAAAACCGGACCGAAACCAGAGTCCTGGCCTTGATCAGAAATATTAATCCATTCAGTATTAACTGTTGAATTTATGAATAAAATTATCTGTAGCATTCACCCTGGCTTCGGCTAATTATTTGGAAGTTAATTAATTATATATTTGGATTTTAATTAATATACTTCATTTAATTTTTTTCCATCAACAATTTATTTTCACACAAGGTAATATTACTGATATCTAATTTAAACAAAATATAAAGTACATTGTTAATAATGTTAGGAAAACAAGAGGTGTGAAAAGAAAGTCCTGGGAAATACGTAACTAGACAAGTATCCAAACTATTTATCACGGACCTAAAGTAATATTACTTCACTTCTGACAGACTTAAAACTCTTAAATCTTTTCCTTTAGAAGATCGCACACTATATTAACTTTATCTTGTTGACAATATCTTTCTTTTATTTTATTTTTTTTTTGCTTGAAGAATAGAAAAATTCCGAATTTAACAAACTTCCTATCTTATAAATTAAATTTGACAGTAAAAACCCATGCTTTTGTTTTTTGTTTTTTTTTTCTCTTTCAGTTATCACTTTCTCTTAAGAATACTAATACAGGATCAGAGAATTATGGTGACAATTTAGTTTGGAATGGAATTTTTTGTGCAGCTAAATGGAGCTAGCTGTGAGATGAATGGAATGTTAAGATCGGTGTGGATTGTGTGTGTGATTGAAGATGTAGAAGAAGTGAGCATTAACTACTGTTCTTAGGATTTTAGATTGTAGGGTTTGAAGTCGGTTAAGGTTAGATTGTTTTGCAGTGCCATAGAGGTCTATGCCACATGTCCAAATGGGGGGGGGGCTAAAAGAGCAGTATATAGCATTTTCTTGTTCGTTAGAATCAGTTTTGAACGTATGTCAAGTTAGTTTTTTCAGCATTTTATTATGGCTTAAGTTGTAGTCACTTCCTTTCCATGTTAGTCGTTTGTCAAGATATAATCCGAGATACCGTAGTTGGTCCGCAATGGGGGAGGATAATATTGTTAAAGTTAAGAGGAGGTAGTGTATTTCTGTTTAAGGTGAATACTATGTGTTCGGATTTAAGTTCGTTTGCTTTGATCCTTAGCACTGCCGGAGCCAAGGTTCAAGAATTTGAAGATGGGATTTTATTGTCAAAATTAAGAAACATTTTCGTTTCCTTTGTCTATGTAATAGCAAGAGAGAATTAAATCAGCAAGAGAGAGCAGACAGACGAGAGAATTAAGAGAGAGAAGGACCCTCTGTGGTATTCTCTGACTTAAGCAGGCTATAGTGGGAGAACCTGTATATAAGCAAGTGAGAATCTACCTAACGACATCTATCTATCAGATTCAACCATATACACCGCTTCGTGTCATTCTCTACTCTCACCTTTTATTCTATAAAATCATTTACAAGTCCAGTGCAGTTTGTGTAAACTTATAGCTATATTATAACAGTGTCTTCATATCTCGTCTAATTAATCAAATAGAATTTCTCTCCTCATCAACTCCATTATAGTCTATTTCTTTTTCTTTTTTTGTCTTGCCATATTTAGGTTATTGTCTTATTACCTCCTTCAAGCCCCAAAGAAAACTATATGGGTAGTCAAAAAAAGCTGTTTTAATCTAATAATTTCTACCCTAGGACGACATAAGGAGAATTTAGGGATTTCCTTCCATTTCTTCGAAATCAATTAGATTATTTATTGCAGATAAATATAGAGATAAAGATTAAACTAAAGTAAAAGTCATGCACATATCATATATGTTACTTACGTACAGCCGAAACAATGAAAATTAGTCTGCTTCGACCTGAAAGAAAATCAATACTCATTAGAAACTGAATATTACAAAAAATACTAGTGCGCTGAAAAAAAAAGTAGCTAATTCATTACTCAGTTTTAATTAAGGATTTTAAAATTTTTTTTACGGACCTAGTAACTATTTTTGTTTGCTAAAATTACAATTAAAACAGAATCCAAGATTCTGAAAAAAAGACTTTTTTATTCTTTCTTTCTTTATATGACCTAAAGAATTTTGGCCGCTGATATTTGGCCGTTTTATTTTCAAACTTCTTGGTTTCACGAATCTAAATAGGTAATTTGGTCATCGAAATCGGATATGTAATGGTGGGTATTGTAGTTCGGATGAATAAAAGTGACACACTACTAATAATGTTATTGACAATTTATATTTGCAAGATTACTTGTATATGGGTAGTTATAAAAAAAATATTTGAGTTTGAGATAGCGGCTAAAGACTAAATTGGCCGAACTTAACTTCTTGATTAGTCTGCTTGAAGACTTCTTACAGAATCTTGTTTATTTACTTATTGATGATTGCTTAAAGATTTCTGTGCTGTCTTGTTTAACGTGTTGAACAAGTCGCCCACATCTATGTAACGCCTATTTACTTGAGGTCTTATAATTGGATGACACACTTTTCTTCATCCAACTACGTAATTTACAACAATTTTATTTATACCATAAGTCAACAACGGTAAAATTTGCTTGTGCATATATATTATATGTTGCGCCGTTATCTGTGAAATTGCCGATGTAATGGGACCGCAAAGATAATGCAACCACAGCAGAGAGAAGAGAGGCCCTCTCTGGTTAACAGAGACTACTCTCTGACTTAGGCAGGCTAGGTGGGAGAACCTGTGTATATAAGCCAGTGGGAATCTATCTAGAGGATATCTATCAGATACAACCATACATCGCATCGTGTCATATCTCACCATTCATTCTATCATTTTCATTATAAAGTCCAGTGCAGTTAGTGTAAACTTAGCTACATTATATTAGTGTCAGCAGATCTCGTTCATTTAATCAAACCTAATTTCTTTCCTCAACAACCCTATTATACCGAATTCACGAAATGGGCAGTTTGGTTGGCAGACTATAAACGCTGTAAGTTTTCCCCAAAAGAATTGTGAATAATTCTGCCTGTCACAACTAGCACGTCCTGTAATAAACTTCAGTTGTTTGTTTGATTTTTTTTTCTTTCAATTTAGGGCGCGTTAACATCCATGGTAATTGGCACCCAGAGCATTCTCAGTGCATTGCCGGCCTCTGGACAGTATTCTCTCACTACAGACAACACTGTCATCACAGAACAGTGAGCCGTAGAGGCTCCTAGGAAAAAAAAATCTAAGGCGCAGCACTGGACTCGAACCCGGGACCTCCGCGTGAAACTCCAACGCGCTATCACTGACCAAATCCCTTCCCAACTTTAGTTATGATTAAAAAAAAAAAAAAAATCTGATGTGAAACACTCACACAACTTTCTCCTACTGCAGTTTACAAAATTGTAACTGATAAATTTTATAGTTAGTATACCAAATTTAAAGAAATTCTGACGGTGTTTTTTGTGAAGAAAATCGTAAAAACTGTTCAGATTTACCGATTTACTAATTTTCTTGAAACTCGCAATTTTGGCAATCTATTTATTCCTAATTAATTTTGTTTAGATACATGTAGAATTATATAATCAACTACGATAGCGCTTTAGAACAAAACATAACCACCCCTGCTCCTCCCCCAAAAGCCCCCCTAAATAGCTACTCGAAGAAATGTTTCAAATAGAAGTTTTAGCTCTTTATATTATGTTTAGTTCACATAATTAGTTTAAAGAAAAATCGTTAGAGCTGTTTTCGTGAAAATTACAAAAACTGAGAAAAAAAAAATTCAGTAAATTGGCATTTCCGGTTGATGGATTTTGCCCCGAAATATTCGTGTCCGATGCGATGTTAGTACTTAAACGGAATACCAAGTTCTATTGGATCGGGTGTTTCTTGTAACTTTTGTTTTTTGAGATATTCTGTTCATACATAGAGACACAAACACACTCACACTTTTTAGACTCAGAAAACCTCTAGACATTATATGTCTGGGTACCCGATCGTATGGGAATTTTTAGGGATGAGGCAGGAATAAGGTGGATAGGTTTGCCAACTTGGACACATATCTGTCAGCTTTTCAGTCATGGATAGTTTCATAGCATTAATCCTTATGGATGAGTGCTGTGGGTTGTCGGCAATCTAAGATTTCATTTGGACAGAGCTATTAGTGAGATGTTGCTGGGTCTTTCATGGACTTCTCTTGGATCCTTTATTGGGCTCGTGGTTTTAGAAGGCTGTACGTAATGAAGCTCTTGCAAAAACTCTTTTGAAAAGTCTGTTAGACAGATGAAAAAAACATCCATCCACCTTGTAATAGGATCCAAAAGAGAGGATCCATAGCAGAGAAAGAGAGACAAAAATGACAGGACCACTCTCACGGACTAGAGTGGGAGAAACTGCATAAATACAGCGACGGGAGATAGATATAAAAATAGAGTTCACTCGCCAATCGCAACGTGTCATTTACCTTATCCTTCACCACTCTACCATACTCTACCATTTTAGTGTAAAGTCCAGCCCAGTCAGTATCACCTTTTACACCTTATACAGTGTTCAGCGATATCTAGTTTGTTCATTTAAATCAAATCATTTCTCTCCTTCATCATACCCATTATACACCTTATGACCAGATTGCTTGGGTTGTGAGGAAATTAGTCCGGAACAGGATGTCTGTGGAAGAGCTTAGGCTACTTCCTTTTTTAGGTTATTTGTCTGATTTGTTTGGACTGCGGTGAATCTTAGATGGGTTAGACCCCTGGATTTTTGTTCTAAACCCGATTTGTTGTTGTGTTGCTTTTGGGGTAGCTATATGGGCTCAGTGGGGCTTTGGATAGCGTAGCGTTTGGACCCTTCCTACAGGCGGCTGATGATAATAATAATAATTATTATTATTATATGAAATATGTTTTTGAATTTTTGGAATCTTTTCGAAAAACGGCTACAACGATTTTCTCTAAAAAAAATTATTTGAACATTGTTTTTTTTTTTTTATTTTTTCAGCAAAATTGACTTTAATTAGTTCTAAGGAATCTGTGACTTTACATTTCAAATGTTATTTAGTTTTGTTCATTGTTATTGACGTGCTTTGAACTGTTATGTAAACATATTCAAATATTCATAGGTGTTAACCAACATAATACCAACACCACCTCTTTATTTATATTAGGTTAATTGAGTACAACTTTTCCAAGTATGAAGAGAAACTTTATAAATTTTATAATTGAGATTACTCCCACTAAGTTCGGAGAAAGCCGCAAGAGAAAAAGTCCTGTAAGTGTTTGACATAATTTATTTTTTTATCCATTTATAACCAAAAATTGGTAACAAACGAAATTTAGTACTTAATAGTGGTTTTATTAATTCTTAAAAGATAACTTTAAAATAGAATAAGCACTATTCTAAGGAAGAAAACTAATATTTCTCATCTAAGTAGTTTTTTTCATTTTAAGGGTGTTATTTCCTCACTGTAATACTTAACAAGTTTTCAGATCCAAAAAGAAATAAAGAAAACTCTATTCAACTTTCTCTCTAATACTTTTTCCAAAAGTTAATGCTTGCTGCCAGTGAAGTTTTACGGTTTAAGTTCAACGTTGTAATATATATATATACGATGTTCAAAGAGAACTTTTAAACGATCCTTCCTGCTGTATGAAATATTGGATGAGACAAATGAGTCGCATTAAGAAAACAAGAAATCCAAGTAAGCAAACATAATTATTGATTATGGGAATTCATTTTATTGTTCAAGCAGTAATTGTAATAATTCTAAAAAAAAAAAAAAAAATCTTTTAATAACCCTTACTTTATTAGACCAACAACTATACTGACGAAGCCTATTGCAATCGGCCAAAATGTCTATTTAAAGAAAATCCGGATGCGGCTTCAAACCAGGGACCTAATGTTTTGAAGTCAAATTTTACACATTTGTCCTAACATAAATACAGAACCGTTAGGGGGATAAGTAATTTATAGGATCCGAAGAGAGGGATTCAAAGCAGAGAGAGAGAGAGAGACAGGATCACTCTCTACTTTAGGCCAGACTAGAGTGGGAGAAACTGTTTAAATGCAGATGTGTCAGCCATAGAAGGGAGTCTGCCAACAGTCTTGCAGCACAGTTCATACAGCAGTCCCAACGGGCCAACAACATTTCTTTTTACCTCTCACTACCATTTTATATATTTTATTGTAAAGTCCAGGCAGTTTGTGCTACTTTTCTATTATAACAGTGTTCAGCTTTACTTTTAGTTTATTTATCCATCTAACCCAACTTCTCTCCTTCTCAAACCTATTATAAGTACCTATGTAATGGGATCTGAATCATTAAAGATTCATAGGATCCGAAAAGCGAAGAAGCAGACGACATTAGTTATTCGCCACTAGGAAGAGAGAGAGAGTTCGATTCACATAAATAGAGCGACAGCTGAAAGGTTTAGGACAGTTTATGACCGTTTTACAATAGTATATCCAGTCAGCAATCTATCTACTACTACCTTCTTATTACTCAGCCAGTCTGTCTCTTTATTTCTTCTATTCAACTGTAAAAGTCCTTGCAGTTTGTGTGTTCTTTTCATTAAACCAGTGTTCACCATATCATCTAGTTTATTTCTCTAAAATCCATTCTCTCTAAGTCTCTCACCTTCTCACATCCATTATACTACCTACTAGTCATGGCTAATAGAGAAGTGATTATATTGTGGCCCAGTAGATCTCCATAATATCAAAAATACTGAACCAAACTGTTATTAAAATTTAATACCACAAATTCTGCACAATTATTCAAAATCAAATATTTTTGGAAAAAAAAATATTTTAAATAAAAGGAAAATCTGAAGTTTAAAGGAAGAAAATAGAGCAACTTCCAGTTAACTGATTTTCTTCAAATTTGGAATTCCTAGAAATGCTTCTAATATATACATTTATTATGAAGGTGATAGAACCATATATTATGCTGAAGTGCAACTTTAGAGAAAAAAATAATGCTATTGCTCCCCCCAGAACCCCTCCCAAAAATCAATTTTTCCAGGAAAATGGTTCAAATAAAAGTGATAGGCATATATGTGAATAAATAGTATAGAGAAGTTTAAAGAGAATCATGGGAGCCGTTTTCGAGAAAATCATGAAAAACTGAAGAAAAAAAAGCTATTCAGTAAAGTCGCACTTCCTGTTGATAGATTTTTTCCGAAAACTTCATGTCAGAAGCGGAATACTTCTAATGCATAAACGGAATACGAAGTTTGAGCTTTCTGTGTCATTTCATTTTTAAGTTATTCTGTTGCACACACAGAACATTTGCTACAAACATTTATTTCGTATACACGGCAATTCCAAAACATGTATTTCCTGTGAAACTCAATTTCGAAAATCTGACAAGATTGTAATACTTCCTCTTACTAGGAGTTAAAAACAAGTACCCATCATTCTAGACAAATTCAAAATTTACTTAAACAATAAAGATATAGAAAATTTAATTAGCTCAAATTTCTTTTTCGCTATAAATTTATATATTAACGGCCGCCTTGTGAGGGAGTGGCAGGGAGAGATCAAAGAGCTGCGGATTTTCTCTGATAGTCAGCCCGCACTGAGGGCTTTGAGCAAGCTATGATGGAGCTCGAAACTAGTGGGAAAATGTAGGAGAAGGCTTAACGCTTTGGCTCGGAGGGGTAAGATGCATCTCTATTGGATACCAGGGCATGCGGGAATAGAGTGCAATGAGAGGGCGGATCAGTTGGCTAGGGAGAGATCATCATTACCATTTTCTGGTCCTGAACCAGCCCTTGCCGTCACTAAGAGGTTTCACGACAAATAGATTTGACTTTGGGAGACGAGAGTCTTGGAGTAATTCTGGGGGGGACACGCAGGGGTGCCTCCAAGCTAAAAGATTTATAAAAGGAATTAAGGAGGGAGTTTCGGAGTACCTCCTGTCCCTTAGTAGGACAGGCCTGAGGACCTTGGTGGGGGTAGTGACTAGACACAGTCCCATAGGGAGGACGTCTAGTCCCGTTTGTCAGAATTGCGACGACGGAGTCAGGGAAACGGCGTTCACTATTTATGTCAGTATCCCCGTTTCGCTGATACTAGGTTTCGCGTATTTGGGAGGGTACCGTGGATTCACAGGATTGCCTGGGCGAGTTGGAGTTAAAGGATATCTTGTGATATTGTAGACTGACCGGTAAGCTACCGGGGGAGATTATTTAAGGGGGTGATGGGGGGGGGGGGCAACGGTGGGGATAAAAGCCATATAGACTTAGGTCCCACGCCCGGTATAATAATAATAAACGGCCCGAATAAATTAGAAACTATTTAAACTCTAATTTACAGTTCCATTATGTCCGCTTATTATCGCTTTAGAAATCTGATGATTATTATATTAAATTTACATTCAATGCAATATGATTGATGTACAAAGTTTTTGTATAATTTGCAGTTTGGAATGTTAAAGAAGATTTGTAACATATTTTGTTTTATGTACTAATTGTACCCGATTCAGATTGCAATATCTCTCTGTAAATGTAACCCTCACAATCCTTGTGTAAGGGGTTCAGATATTGGATGTTCTGATCCCACCGCTGCCACCAGTTGTAATGGGTTCAGATGTCTTAATGAGGTGTTGTGATGAGATGAATAGTTGGGAGTTAGTTAGAGATTTTAGAGAGTTGTTATGCAGAATATGAATTACGAATTTACGAAAATAGATATATCTATATTTTAACAATAATTTAAACGTTTGAAAAGATAAACTACAATTAATTTAGAATGATTTAAATTGTAACTAGAATGCATCAACTATAATGATTGTTAAATACTATATGTTTAAATACTTAGATAGGGACGCGCTCCGATGTATGAATTATGTCACTGGTAGAATCTTGATGTAATACTGATGAAATACTGAAGAATAGTCCTCCCCACTTCCTGTAGAGAGAGACCTTATATTGCCATCACCACACATTGACAAGTCTTGTAATTACGGGTCAACTCAAATATCTCTTGCCGTGTGTTGACCCTAGGTCTTGAACAGGTGTTGGCGGTTATCAAAGGACTGTAGCCAGATGGTCGGTCTTGAGTGTTTGTTTATTGCCGTGTGTTGACCCTAGGTCTTGAATAGGTCGGTGAACAGGTGTGGCGACTGGTGATGGTAGTTATCAAAGGACTGTAGCCAGGTGGTCGGCCTTTTGAGTGACTTGTTGACCCTTGTGAAAGCGGTGTGTCTTTGGCGGGCAGTCCCTTTGACCGTGCACTGACCGCAGCTATTGTATTGAATAATAGCGTCTGGCTGGCACCACTAGTTATAATTTATATAATTAAAAATTATATATTTCTGTTATCACTCCTTCTTGTTATCACATTACACTGGCCTAATTAAGTATTGTGACCTAATACAAACAAGTAAAAAAGATTTGGCTTGATTTATAATTAATGTTCCAAAATTACGTTCATTTATTTTGAATGAATAAAGATTTTTTATGTAATCCTATATAAATTTTTACTTAAATATAATGAATGTGAGAAGGAGATTGAACTAGAGAGAATGGATTTTAGAGAAATAAACTAGATGATATGTTGAACACTGTATAATGAATAGAACACACAAACTGCAAGAACTTTACAGTGAACTACAAGTTAGGTAGCGAGAGAAATATAAAGAGACAGACTGGCTGAGTAATAAGAAGATAGTAGATAGGGTTGCTGACTGAATATACTGTTTGTGAGACTGTCGTAAATTATCCTGAACTGCTCTGCTGTCGCTCTATTTATATGAATCAAACTCTCCCTTCCCAGTCTGGCCTAGGTGGGAAGTAACTGACTTTTGATTCATTAAATGTTTGCTTCTTCGCTCTTCGAATCCTAGGGAATCTTTAATGATTCGGATTCCCATTAAATAAAAGATCATGGTTAGATTTTTGAAATTCACTGAATATACATGTATTGGGGTCCTCTCAATACGAAAAAAATGTTTTCAGCGAATGGTCGGTATGTATGTGTGTGTGTGTGTTTTAACATAATATCTTAAAAACGAAAAGTCGGAGAAAGTTCAAACTTGGTATTCCATTTAAGCACTACTATCGCATCCAGACATGAAGATTTCGGGCAAAATTCATCAACCGTAAATGCGATTTTACGTACTAAATAGTTTCCTTAGTTTTCTGTGATTTTCTCGAAAACGGCTCCAACGATTTCCTTTAAACTTCGTACGCTATCTATCACTTTTATTTGAAACATTTTCCCAGGAATACTTTTTCTTTGGGGGGGGGAACAGTAGCGGTATGTGCTTTCCTCTAAAGTATCACTTCAGTGTAATACATGGTTTTACCACCTACCTACATAATACACATTAGAAATTGCGATTTTATAGAATAGTTACTTTACATGAATTTTACTTTCAATACAACGATTAAGTTCGAAGTGGACTCGAATTTTTCAAATGATAGTAAACCAGTCATCCAAATTTGGGGCAGGTTTGTAGATCTGGGGCTTTGTGTATCGTAAAATACAATTGAATGAGAGTCACCAGGATTTCCAAAGGAATTGTGTGGCGAAATGATCCAAACGAAGCAATTATGACTTTTCGGCTAAAAAACTCACTTACCGCTTCAGCCCCATTTTTTGGCAATTAGGACACTAATGTAATTAAGCAAAAGAAGAAAAGGAAACATTTCCTGAGGGATCAGAAGTGTGGCAAGAGGACTTCTATGTAGATGATGTCTTTACTGGAGGTGACTCGGTAAAAAAAAGTAAGAGAACTTCAAGTTCAACTAATAAATCTTTTGACGCAAGGTGGATTTGATTTACATAAATGATGCGCCAATGACCTATCTCTTCTTGAAAATATCCCAAAGGATCAAATTGAAGAAGGATTTACTGATGAAGAT
This sequence comes from Triatoma infestans, assembly GCA_011037195.1. Classification (NCBI taxonomy): domain Eukaryota; kingdom Metazoa; phylum Arthropoda; class Insecta; order Hemiptera; family Reduviidae; genus Triatoma; species Triatoma infestans. Next base: position 284,248 of record JAAEAF010000250.1, on the reverse strand, counting down.
TCAGATAATAAGATACCGCTTTGTAGATCCACTCCAATAAGAGAATCCATTCCTGAAGTATGGCCGATTAAAGCATGGAACACCAAGGATAAATAATAGTTGGGACAGGGACAAATTTACTTATCTTATTCAGAGGTCGATATATTATTGAAAATGGTCAGGGTTGGGTAACTTCTGAGCAGTACAATTGATTATATTTATTACAACTAGAACTTTTATTAACGATGGATCTATTAAGTTCAAATTTATTAAACAGAAAATCAATGAAGAAGTTGCCAATTATAACTTCAATAAATAAGTTTTTGTCATGTGAACAAATTAAAAACATTTTTACACACAATAATGGAGATGCCATACCAGTATCAACGACTAATCTAATTAACCTCAATATTTAACCTAAAAATGCATAGACCGACTTCTTTTTTTGTTGATATTAATTTTTTTTTTTTTGTTTCTTATAAAGGATAAAAAAAATTTTTAATATTACCACCAAAGTTTCGCCAATCAATATATTAGTTATCGACAATTTTTTCATTCTTTTCTAATAAAGCATCTGTTTCTTTATTATTCTTTAATTTTTGTAAAATTGTAAAGTAGGGGAAATGAATTTTTAGGGTGTTATGGGATGAATGATGGTAAACTCTTGCTCCATCAAAAAGTGCTATTTGGCAAAATATCCAAAGATTCTACGTATACAATAAAAGTATAGCTAAATCACCCATAAACCAATTCATACTTCCGTCGATGTTCTTGAAACTTGGTATATCAACTACACCTACAAAGAGCTACAACTTTTATTTAAAATATTTCTCCGAGAAAATTGATTTAAGGCGGTTTTTATGGGAGAGGTAGCTTTTTTTTACATTAGCTTTCGCCATCAGCCATGTGGTATAATATCTGGAAACACACCTTCACGATATCCATCATTCGTGCTGGCGCTAAATCCCGCTGCAGCGTACTTATATCTGCAATAATTACATTCATTCAATAAAACATTCGTTTAAATAAATACATTCATTCGAAAAATTCACTCGTACAAATAAAACCTACAAATTAAACGCTACATATTCCGCTGAAATATGGGGTGCAGTACTCGCACCCCTATCCTTAAACTTAAATTAAAAAATATTTACACTATTTACATTCATTCAAACTCACATTCATCTGGCTGCCGGAGTAGCCAATCCCGGCTCAGACCCATCCCCCCAAAAGATAGTGGCTCCCAATGTTAAAAACAGTGCAGGAAGACTTCCTCCTACACGACCAAAAGTTGCCACCCCTGGCCGGTATTGGTCCCCCCCCCCCACACTTATTCGCACAGTTCATTCATGCTTTAAAATTAGGACTCAACTATATACTAATCCATTCACGCTAATAAATACTTGCAACCTAATAAATACATACCTAAAATGGCAATAATTAAATACTATATACATATGGTTATATTCTTGTAACCATATAAAAAAAATCTGGTGTGAAATACTCACACAACTTTCTCTTACTCCAGTTCTCAAAATTATAATTGACAAAGGTTATAGTTTGTGCACCAAATTTAATGAAATTTGTCGAAAACTGAAAGAAACTATACAGTAAAAGCGTACTTCTGGTTTACTGATTTCCTTCAAACTCGGAATTTTGGCCATCTATTTATTTCTAATTAATTTCATTTGTATGATAGAGTTGGATAATCAAGTATGATGCCACTTTAGAGGAAGCTGTAACCCTACCCCCTCTCCTAAAAGTGCCCTTAAATGAATTTTCCCAGAGAAATGTTTTATATAAAAGTTGTAGCTCTTTGAATGTTTAGTTTATATGTGAAGTTTCAAGAAAATAGTCGCCGCCATTTTAGAGAAAATCGCGAAAAAGTGAAAAAATCATTTAGTAAAGTGTTAAAACAAAAGCACTTCCGGTTATCCGATTTTCCTCAAACTCGGAATTTCAACAACATATTTAACTCTAATTAACATTATTTAAATGACCGAATTGTGCAATAAACTGAAATAGCACTTTAGAGGAAAAAAACCTAACCCCACCCCTCCCCAAAAGTGCCCTTCAATGCATTTTCCCGGAGAAACGTTTCAATAAAAGTTGTAGCTCTTTGTATGTGTGGTTGATGTTTAAGTTTAAAGAAAATCGTCGGAGCCATTTTTGAGAAAATCGCAAAAAAGTAAAAAATACAACTAGTAAAGTGGTACTTCCGGTTGAGGAATTTTGACAGATAACGTACTGTCAGATCCCATGGTGATACTAAACGGAATATCAAGTTTCAACTTTCTACGGTTTTTCGTTTTTGAGCTATGCTGTTCACATACACATAACATACATACATACATACACACACACACACACACACAGACCATTTGCTAAAAAAACACTTTTTTGGACTCAGGGGACCTCAAAACGGATATTTCCGGTGAAAACCCGATATGGAAAATTTGACACGATTACAATACTTCCTCTTACTAGGAGTATGAGAAAGTAATATCAACAAGCACACAAACAAAACACACATACACACACACACACACACACACACACACATCACAAACACAAAGAGATAGGGTTAGATTTTTTTATAAGCTGCTATTTCAATTTATTACCCAATCTTATCACCTCCATAATATTAATTAGATTTAAATATGTTGTTGAAATTCCAAGTTTGAAGAATATCGGATGACTTGAAGTACGTTTTTAATGAAAACTACGAGTACTTTTCAGTTTTCTGTTATTTTCTCTAAAAATGGCTGCAACGATTTACTTTAAACTAAATGTGTGAACTAAACATATAAAGAACTATAACTTTTATTTGTAACATTACTCCGGGTAAAGTTATTTAAGGGGATTTTTGAAGAGGTAGAGTTATGTTTTTCTTTAAAAAGCTATCATAGTTGATTATACAATTCTATCATACAAACAAAATTAATTAGAAATAAATAGATTGCCAAAATTCCCGAGTTTCAAGAAAATTAGTAAACCGGAAGTGCATTTTTACCGAACAGTTTTTTTTTTCCATTTTTGTAATTTTCTCCATAAAAAAAAACCCGACGAATTTCATTAAATTTGATATACCAAATTATAAAATTTGTCAATTATAATTTGGTAAACTGCAGTATGAAAAAGTTGCGAGAAAGGTGCAGCACCTAGTTGTTGACTGACGCTCCTTAAACTTCAAAATAAAAGTCAAAAATTGCTTAAGAGAATTCTGGTGACTATTTTGACATCAATTATATTTAAAAATCTCGAGCTGAATTTTGTTAACACAGAAAATCTGATTCCCAGGATATATCGATTGGCGGCAACCTAGATTCAGTAATAAAGAAAAATAAAATCTAAGATTATTTATTTATCAATTAAAGATCAATTCTATTAAGATAATGGTTAAACGTACTGGCTACGGCAGTTTATTAATGTCTTAATAATACTACTAATAGTGAGTTTAAAAAAAAAAATATATATATTACTTACTCTTATTGCTGTAAGAGAAAACATTGCGATCGTAGTGGAACAATTTTAGTAATTGAGTTTTTATTGGTTACGAAAAAAATGTATTTACCGAATGGTTTCTCAGTGTATGAACAAAATATCTGAGAAATAGAAAAATCGCACGGAGCACTAATTTTATATTCGTTTAAGTATCATAGGCGTTTTTAATACAAAGATTTCTAATAAAATCTACTAACCGGAAGTACTTTCTTTAATAATGATTTCTTTTTTTTCTTTAATTATTCGCAATTATCTTAAAAATATCTTCAATGATTTTCTTTAAATTTTGCATAATAATTATCTACATAAATATTAACTTAATTACTTTTATCTTCATTTTTGTTCCAAAAATTTATTTTTTGGATTTTATCAACTCAAATTTTCCATTAAACTACCACATTCGGGACAATGTATTTCTATTATATGTACGAGTATATAATAACTGCCCTAACCGAGGTGGGTGTTCGGAATAACCTGACACAAAGCCTGGGTGATCTCGGCAAATGCGGGGTTTCTGGGCAACGTGGGCAAACTCCATAGGTCCCGAACCCTATTGCGGGTTGCCCAGGCCTGATTCAAACTTCTATCAAAGGTTGTATAGAAGAATAGCGTCTGCAATAGTGTTGGATGAACACTAGGACGGAGCCACGCTAAGTTCTTTATCGAAGAGACATTTGCCTAAATTCACCAAGGATCTACTGAACCAAGGCCGAAGGGATTATAAAGGTTAATAGTGGGTCTCTATTAACGGAGTATTGTAGGCTGAATAGGCACATGCACTAACCACGACTTGCAGATAAAGCGCTCTGCCGATTCTGCAAGGCCGAGAAAGAAACCCCGGTACACATCCTTTGTAAGTGTGTCGGTTTGATGAGGACAAAGTTTCTTCAACTGGGGACAAGCAATCCCGAAGTATGTACTTCATGATTGAGCCACTTTCAGCTTTGCTAGGCTTGATCAAAAGGGCAAAGCTGAAGGATATACTATAACCACAGGGGATCCACAATAGACCTCTTACTGTAGGACGCGGTGGAACGAAGCTCGCCTCCCTTTTTACTTTCTCTTACTTCTAGCAACATAAATTGTACCGAATTTTACTTTAGATAAAAGCTTTTAACGCTACTATTCCCCTCACTAACCTCCTTCCAAATCAGTTTTAGCGGGAAAATTTTTCGAATACTAGAAAGTAATATATATTTAGATAGTATACAAAGTTAAAATGAAAATTGTTTGAGCCATTTTTTTAAAAAAAATTGTTAAAAAAGTGAAATAACCATTTTAGTATAGCTGCATACACACACCCGCTTGATAGATTTTGTCCGTAACTTCCATATCCGGATCCAATAGTGTACCTAAATCGATTACCAACTTTAAACTTTCTGCAATTTTACTTTCTCTCACTCCCTAGTAAGAGGAAGTATTGTAATCGTGTCAAATTTTCGATATCCAGTTTTCACCGGAAATATCCGTTTTGAGGTCCCTTGACTCCAAAAAAAAGGGGTTTTTAGCAAATGGTCTAAGTGTGTGTGTGTGTGTGTGTGTGTGTGTATGTATGTATGTGAACAGCATAGCTCAAAAATGAAAAACTGTAGAAAGTTGAAACTTGATATTCCGTTTAGGTAACACCATGGGATCTGACAGTACAGTTATCTGTCAAAATTCCTCAACCGGAAGTACCACTTTTCCAGTTTTTTTTTGTTTTTTTTTTTTTTACTTTTTTGCAATTTTCTCAAAAAATGACTCCGTCGATTTTCTTTAAACTTCCTATATCAACTACACATACAAAGAGCTACAAATTTTATTCAAAACATTTCTCCGAAAAAAATTCATTTAAAAGCACTTTTGGTGAAAAAGGGTGGGGGTTAGGTTTTCCACTAAAGTGCTATTTCAGTTTATTATATAAATTCTGTCATCTAAATATTATATTAATTACAATTAAATGTGATCTTGAAATTCCGAGTTTAGAAAAAAATCCGGATGACCGGAAGTGTGTTTTTCTTGAAATGTATTTTTTTTTTAATTCAACTATATATACAAAGATCTACAACTTTTGTTTAAAACATTTCTCTGGGAAAAATTCATTTAAGGGCACTTTTGGGGGAGGGGTGAGGTTATGTTTATGTCTAAAGTGCTAGCATAGTTGATTATACAATTCTTCATTCAAACAAAATAAATTACAAATAAGTAGACGGCTAAAATTCCATGTTTCAAGAAAATTAGTAAACCGGAAGTGCTCTCTATTGCTGAACATTTTTTTCCGGTTTTCGACGAACTCCAACGAATTTCTTTAAATTTGGTACACAAACTATAAAATTTGTCAATTATAATTTTGAAAACTGGAGTAAGAGAAAGTTGTGTGAGTGTTTCACACCAAATTTTTTTTATTTTTATTTTTGAGACATATTATTCGTACTCACATTTTGGCTGAAAAACATTTCCTTTTTGTTACTGGAAAAAAAACCTAAAAAATATTAATTTCTGGTGAAAAACCAATTTTCAATAAATTTCACACAATATTTATTCCTTAGCAGGAATAAAAATTGAAAATAATTTTTTACTTTTTCATATTATTAGTCGTAAAAGAGGAAGTATTACGATCGTGGCAGCGTTTCAAAAAATTGAGTTACACAATGAGATATAGAACTTTTATCACTGTTCACTATCCATTATCAAGTGGATAATGCGCATTTTCTTTTCTTTTTTTCTAAGTTGGGTAAAAAAAAAATAAAAAAAATAAATAAAAAAATCTATTATGAAACACTCATACAGCTTTCTCTTACTACAGATTAGTGAATTATAATTGATAAATTCCGTCCAACTTAATTTTTTTTTTTTTTTTTACTTTCTCTTACTCCTAGTAAGAGGAAATATTGTATTCGTGTCAAATTTATGATAACGAGTTTTCACCGGAAATATCCGTTTTGAGGTCCCTTGAGTTCAAAAAAGTGGTTTTTAGCAAATGGTCTGTTTGTGTGTGTATGTATTTGAACAGCATAGCTCAAAAACGAAAAACTGTAGAAAGTTGAAACTTGATATTCCGTTTAGGTATCACCATGGAATCTGACAGTACGTTATCTGTCAAAATTCCTCAACCGGAAGTACCACTTTACTAGTTTTTTTTTTTTTTACTTTTTTTTCGTTTTTCTCAAAAATGGATGCAACGAATTTCTTCTTAAAACTTTTTATTTTGAACTACACATACAAAGAGCCTACAATTTTTATTTGAAATATTTCTCTGGGAAAATTCATTTAAGGACAGTTATGGGGTAGCGGTGGGGTTACGATTTCCTGTAAAGTGTTATTTCAGTTTATTAAACAATTCTATCATCTAAATAATGTTAATTAGAATTGAATATGTAATTGAAATGCCGAGTTTGAAAAAAATCGGATAACCGGAAGTGCATTTACATTACCACTTTGATAGAATGATTTTTTATTGTTTTCACTTTTTCGCGATTTTCTTAAAAAATGGCTCCGACAATTTTCTTGAAACTTCCTATACACATACACTAAACTACACATACAAAGATCTACAACATTTATTTGAAACATTTCTCTGGGAAAATTCATTTAAGGGCACTTTTATGGTAGGTAGGGCTATCATAGTTTGATTATACAATTCTATCATCCAAACAAAATTAATTAAAAAATAAATAAATGGCCAAAAGTTCAGTGAGTGCACTTTTACTGAACAGATTTTTTTTTCAGTTTTCGACGAATTTCATTAAATTTGGTACACTATTAACTATAAAATTTGTCAATTATAATTTTGAAAACTGGAGTAAGAGAAAGTTGTGTGAGTGTTTCACACCAGATTTTTCTTTTTTTTTTTATTAAATATTTGTCTTAGAATTTAGTTCAATGGGAATATTTAAACTTAATAATTTTTTTTTTTAATTTTTTGTACAATTTTCCCCTCCCTTTAAAGTCTTCAAATGAACTTACTCTGAAAAACAAATTCTTATTAAAAGTAATGGGTCTCTGGATTCATAGATAGCGTAACAAGAGGTCAGTTTTTTTTTTAATAAAATCCGACGTTGTTTTTTTATGGATAAAAATTGTTGAAGGAAACTAAAAATTATTGCAGTAAAAAACACCATTTCCGGTCAACCAATTTTTTCAACTTGATTTATTTCTAATTACTAATTATTTAAATGATAAAACTGTATAATAAACTAGAATAATATTTTAAAGGAATCGATAATTTCGCCGCCTCCTTTTCCACCCCTACCCGCCCCCAAAAAAACCACCTTAAATTAATTTTTCTGGTAAGAATGTTTCAAATACAAGTTTGAAACTCCCCAAGGGTCGATATTGATCTGCAAGGGGTCCATATCAACTAAAAATAAAATTGGGGGTCTATGACATGAAAAATTGGGGTCTACAATGGTAGTTCTTATCTAAGCAGGTCGTGACTGTAATTTTGGCTGTTCATGGATAGAAAAATTCACATACACAGACAGATTTATTGCTTGATTTTTTACCTGTAAACTATAACAAACGGACCAGACAATACATAGCAGTTTTGTATACAAACTTCATCTATGCAACACTAATATCATTATCTAAGTGAGGATTTATAGTGCATTATATTATTCCATCTACTTCAGCCAATTATATATTATTTAAATCTAAAATTAAAAACATAAATGACTCTGTTAGGATCAAAGTGTCGGGTACGTTTCCAGGGAGCAGCATCTAAAGACTTCGCTACCACTGCTGGTTTGAGGCAAGGGGACCCCCTATCGCCGCTGTTATTCAACCTCTGTCTCGAGAAAGCTTTATGAGGAATTAATCCAAACGGGTCAATTTATAACAGAATGTTGCAATACATGGCGTATGCAGATGATGTTGTTATTGTGGCAAGATCAGAGATGGCTTTGACGGACGCTTTTAGGAAATTTGTAAAGGAAGCAAATAAACTCGGTCTAGATGTAAACATTGAGAAAACAAAAGGTATGAAATTATCCAGGAGAGAAAACTGGCAGGTGACATTTATTAATTTAGCGGGTAGCACGTTCGACCTAACGGACTCCTTTATATACACCTAGGTGCTATATTAAGTGAGAGAAATGGTTGCGTCGAAAAGATCAAAGCTAGATTGGCTGCGGGTAACAGATGTTATTTTGCGTTAACTTCTTTGTTAAAGTCACGGGCATTGTCTAGAAAGGCAAAGCTGAAAATATACACCACCTGCATTTGGCCAATAGTGACTGATGCCAGTGAGACATGGGTGATGACGGGGACGGTAGAAAGGATGCTGAATACATGGGAGCGAAAAGTGTTGAGGAGAATATTTGGTCCCGTTCGCGAAGGGGAAATATGGAGATGCAGGACCAATAGAGAACTAAGAATGTGTTTCTCTGAGCCGGACCTAGTGGCCTTCATAAAAAAGAAAGGCAGATTACGTTGGTTAGGTCATGTCCAAAGAATGGAGAAAGAGAGGGGTCCTAAGCGAACTTTAGAGGGACATCCAGGTGGAAGTCGCCGTCGAAGAAGGCCTCGAGTAAGATGGCTTGATAATGTGGAGAAGGATTTAAGAACCGTGCAGGTAAGGCGCTGGCGCATAAAGGCGGAGAATAGAGAGGTATGGTCAGAGATTGTGGAGGCCGAGAACCATCAAGGGCCGTAGTCTAAAAGAAGAAGAAGAAGAAGAAAATTAATAACATAGTAATTGATTAGTATATCTCATAAAAATTGTGTATATAGTAGGCTATTTGCTTTATGGTCGTATCGTACCCACAGGATTTTTACCCAATCATAGGTAGTACTCTACAAGGCTTTTAATAAACTTATACCACTTAATATAACATTTATAATTTATTAAAATATCTTTACCTACACATGATTGCTCACTTTACTTATCTGGTGAGAAATAATATCGGGTTATTTAAGCCAGAAATCGCTTTTACTAAAGTAGTCAATTGCAATATTTTTATTTTATCGAATTGACTACAATAAAAACTTAAATCTTTTAATGTGAATAGCTTCAATGCTCAGGAAAGCACTCTTTATAGCGTCAAGAGTTCTACCCAGTACTACGCCTATGACGTGAAGGTACGATCTGGCAACGTAGAAAGAACAGAGAACTGTATTTTTTAACGAAGGAGTCCCCAGTAGTAGCTTGGATCAGGTTAAACAGACTGAGATGAGCGGGCCATGTGGTAAGGCTGAGTGCTGACGAGATTCCTTCCAAACTGCTGCGCGAGACCCCGGATAGGAAACGGAGGGCTGGGAGACCTACCTTGCGTTGGCGTGATGGAATTGTCCCAGGACGCGAGGAATATCCTTGGAGTGCGGAATTGGATGGCGGCCGCTAAAAAAAATTGGGACAACTGGCGGAAACATACTGAGGAGGAGGCCAAGACACAAAACACTGGGTTGTAGAGCCAGGAAGAAAAAAGAAAGAATTTGAATATCACAACAGCTGTTGAAAAAATATTTAAAGTTAAAGAATTTACAAAAATTTAAGGATAAGTTAAGCAAGAGGTCTTTTGAGGAGTTCGAAGCTGCAGCAAAGAAGCTAGGCCTAAGGATTAATGAGGGTAAAACAAAGTACATGGTTAGTACTCGGAAAAACCTGGCACATGATGAAGCAACCATATGCACACCCTACGAGTTTGAAAGGGTTAAAACTTTCCAATATCTGGGAGCCGTTCTCACTGAAAAAAATGATGTGAGTGTAGAGGTAAAAGGAAGAATAACGGCAGCCAGTAGGTGTTTCTGGGCGCTGAGAAGAGTGGTCAGTTTTAAAGAGCTGTCCAGAGAGGCGAAATTGACAGTGTACAAAACCATATTAAGGCCTACTGTCACATACGCCAGTGAGACATGGGTGCTCACCAAAACAGATGAAAGAATGCTGAACGCTTGGGAAAGAAAGATCCTCCGAAAAATCTTTGGCCCAGTAAAGGAGGGTGATAGGTACAGGATAAGGAAAAATGAGGAGTTAAGAGAACTGTACCAGGAGCAGGATTTGGTAGGCTGGATAAAGAGAGGGAGGCTAAGATGGTTGGGGCACGTTGTGAGGATGGAGGAAACAAGATTCCCAAGGAAATTGCTGGAGGGGCACCCTGGAGGGGCAAGGAAGAGGGGAAGACCGAGAAAAAGGTGGTTGGAAGGCGCAGAGTAGGACGTCAGGAGCCTGGGTGTAAGAAGATGGAGGCGAGTTGCTTTGGTGAGAGAGGAATGGGAGCGAGTGGTTGAGGAGGCCAAGGTCCTTCGAGGATCGTAGTGCCATTAAAGAAGAAGAAGAAGAAGCAAGAGGTCTATCCACAACAGAAAAATATAGCAAGTGGTCTACGGAGACAAAAAAAAAGTTTGGGGACCTTTGATTTAGTTGATACAATTAATTATAAAATAAATTAAATTTAACACTTTTAGAGGACTTATATGGAAACCTCATACACGACTCAAACGCTGCGACCTAAAAAAATCGTTTTCAGCTCTTCCATAGACTGCTCGGTTATCGATCTAAATTATCTCTTTCGAATAAAAGCCTATTATACACATCCTTACTAAGACCTCTTTGGACTTATGGACTAGAACTGTACGGGACGGCAAAGCGTTCCAACCTGAACCGAATCCAAACCTTTCAATCAAACATCCTCCGACATGTCACAGGTTGTCCTTATTACGTATCCAATATCACCTTATCCCCTGACCTTAACATTCCCTTCGTCTCCACCCTTGCCTCATCTATCTACAACAGATTTCATTCAAGAATTCAATCTCGCTCTAACCCTCTAGCCAAGGTACTCTCATCTCAAACCCTCCCAGGAAACGCTTGAAACGTCGATGGCCCCGCTGTTCTCATAATTACTTAATGGTATTCATCACTGGATGATACCATTCAAGACCATCAAGCCATATTTTCTTTGTATAGTACATTTATTTATTTTATTTGAATATGAGTTGTAAATTTCAAATAAATAAACAAAAAAAAAAAAAAAAACACTAGAGGAAAATTATAATCCCATCCAAAAAGTGGGACTCTAAAAATTTCCCTTAAATGAAATCCAAACAAAATATTTCAAAAATAAAAAGTTGTAGTTTGTATATACATATAAAGTGGTATCTATATCCGGTTGAGGAATTTTAAAAACTGATAAGTTCCTGTTGGATCCCAAGGGGTGATACCCTAACTTTCTGTGATTTTTCCTTTTTGAGCTATACTGTTTTTTACACACACGCTTATTTCCTGAAAACCAAATCAATTTTTTTTTTTTTTTCGGACTCAGGGGACCTCAGAACTTGGACTTTAAAACTTTTTCTTTTAAAAAAAAAAAAAAAAACCTTAAAAAAAAAATAAACTAGCATTCTAGGATTATACTAATTCTAAAAATCTATATAAAAATTTAAAAAAATAAAAAAAAAAATAATATATTCTATCTAGCATTAAAATTAAATTAAATTCATTCAGGCTATAAGGTATGTATTTTTTTTTTTTTTTTTTTTAATGCCTTTAAAAAAAAAGATGAAAAATAAAAATGAAAATGTAAGCATGATGAATTTACAATAAAAAAAAAAAGCGATTAAGCTTTCCTAATTTTAATTTTAATGTTTTCAAATTTTTAATTTGCTGTTTTCAACCAACAACTACTAAGCATTTTCATTATGTGCGTCACACTACAAAAAAAAAAAAAAAGTATAAATTGTGTTTTGTATTTTCATTTTTTACGAACCTGTCTAGAATTTTGTATTTATTTTTATATTTATGTATTTAGTTTTTTTTTTTTTTTTTTTTACTTCTGCTATAAATACATCAGAAATAGATAACGATAAGATCAGTGTACGCTGTAGAAGGAATCCAAAAAATAAAAATAAAATAAAATAAAATAGTTACTAAACAGAAATAACAATGACGATGTATAAAAGAAATTAAGTAAAAAATAGATATGAACTACACTTGTCTATGGTCAGCCGTAGACTGAAGCTGTTGTACAACCCCGCTTGGTTTATTTGGCGGGAGAATCTATTGGGGATGAAATACACCCACGCAAGCTCAACAACGTAGACACTTACTCACTCACACATTCAAACGTAACTTCCTATAGCCCAAACTATGCCAACTCGCTTGATGATAAAAAAAAAAAAAAAAAAAAAAAACGAATCTAGCCGATTATACTCGAAGCATTTTTTCTATTTTTTTTTATTTTTCATCACATGCGATTTAAGTTTTGAAAAAATCTGGTGTGAAACACTCACACAACTTTCTCCTCTTACTCCTATTCACTGACAAATGTTATAGTTTGTGTACCAAATTAAACGAAATTCGTTGAAAATTAAAAAAAAACAGTTTAGTAAAAGCGCACTTCCGGGGTTTACTAATTTTCTTGAAACTCGGAATTTCACGCATCTATTTATTTCTAATTAATTTTTTTTAGATGTTAGAATTGTATAATCAACTATGATCGCACTTAAGAGAAAAACATAACCCCACCGCTCCCCAAAAAGTGCCCTTAAATGAATTTTCCCAGAGAAATGTTTTAATTAAAAGATGTAGATCTTTGCATGTTTAGTTTATATATGAAGTTTCAAGAAAATTGTCGGAGCCATTTTTCAGAAAATCGGGAAAAAGTGAAGAAATCATTTAGTAAAGTGTTAAAATAAACACACTTCTGGTTATCCGATTTTTTTTCAAATTCGGAATTTCAACAACATATTTAATTCTTATTAACATTATTTAGATGACAGAATTGTCTAATATACTGAATCAGCAGTTAAGATGAAACCTAACCCCACCCCTCCCCCAGAAGTGCCCTTAAATGAATTTTCCCAGAGAAATGTTTAAATAAAAGTTGTAGCTCTTTGTATGTGTGTAGTTGATATGCAAGTTTAAGAAAATCTTCGGAGCTATTTTTGAGAAATTTGCAAAACGTAAAAAAAACAACTAGTAAAGTGGTACTTCCGGTTGAGGAATATTGACACATAACGCACCGTCAGATCCCATGGTGATACCTAAACGTAATATCAAGTTTGAACTTTCTACGATTTTTCGTTTTTGAGCTATGCTGTTCACATACATACATAACACACACACACAGACACACACAACACACAGACCATTTGCTAAAAACCACTTTTTTGGACTCAGGGGACCTCAAAACGGATATTTCCGGTGAAAACTCGATATCGAAAATTTGACACGATTACAATACTTCCTCTTACTAGGAGTAAGAGAAGTAAAAAAAAAAAAAAAAACGAATCTAGCCGATTATACTCGAAGCATTTTTTTTTTTTTTTTTTTTTTTTTAATCAGATGCGATTTAAGTTGAAATTATTTAAAATAGAATTGTGCATTAAAATAATAAAACATGTAGCATTTAGAATAAATACATCGTTTTTAAGCAAAAAAATTAAAAAAAAAAAAAATCTGGTATGAAACACTCATAATTTGGAACTCGAAATTGTATGACAAATTTTATAGTAAGTGCATTAAATTTAAACGAAATTCGTCGAGAACTGAAAAAAATTGTTCAGTTAAAGCTCACTTCCGGTTTACTAATTTTCATGCAACTCGGAATTTTCTTTTGGCCATCCATATATTTCTAATTAATTTTGTTTGAATGATAGAATTGTAAAATCCAATTATAATAGCACATTAGAGAAAAAAACATAACCCTTCCCCTTCCCTAAAAGTGCGCTTAAATGAATTTTCCCAGAGAAATGTTTTAAATAAAAGTTGTATATATTTGTACGTGTAGTTTATACAAGAAGTTTCTGACAAAATCGTCGGAGCTATTTTTGAGAATATCGCGAAAAAGTGAAAAAAAAAAATCAGTAAAGTGGTAAAGTAAACGCACTTCCGGTAATCCAATTTTTATGAAACTTCGAATTTCTTCAACACATTTAATTGTAATTAATATTATTTAAATGATAGAATTGTCTAATAAACTAAAATAGCATTGTAGAAGAAGCCGAAACCACCCCCCCTTCCCCAAAAGTGCCCTTAAATGAATTTTCCCGGAGAAATGTTTTAAATAAAAGTTGTAACTCATTGTATGTGTAGTTGATATACCAAGTTTAAAGAAAAGCGTCGGAGCCATTTTTGACAAAATTGCAAAAACGTAAAAAAAAAAAAACTACTAAAGTGGTACTTCCGTATATAGAAATGGCTAAATTTTGTCCGCCTTTTACTTGAAGTTCTCGTTGATATAATCTATACAAATAAGTAGAATTGTATCCAAATTTTTTTTACAGTATTTTTTTTCAGTATGTGTCCATCAACTAAGTTACTTTTCTTATACTAAATAATTAAGTCCTAAACAGTTAAAGATCTGTATCAATTGCATGTAATACTTTAGTGGAGCATGCTGACAAATATATATTTAAAAAAATCACACACACACACACACACACACAGACCATTTGCTAAATAAAAAATCTGGTGTGAAACACTCACACAACTTTCTCTTACTCCAGTTCTCAAAATGATAAATTGAAAAATTTTATAGTTTGTGTACCAAATTTAATGAAATTCGTCGAAAACTGAAAAAACTGTTCAGTAAAAGCGCACGTCCGGTTAACTAATTTTCTTGAAACTTGGAATTTCAGCCATCCATTTATTTCTAACTAATTATGTTTGGATGATAGAATTGTATAATCAACTAGGATAGCACTTTAGATGAAAACTAACCCTACCCCTCCCTAAAAGTGCCCTTAAAAGAATTTTCCCAGAGAAATGTTTTAGATAAAAGTTGTAGATCTTGCATGTTTAGTTTATATACGAAGTTTCATAAAAATCGTCGGAGCCATTTTTGAAAAATTTTGAAAAAGTGAATAAATCATTTAGTAAAGTGGTAAAGTAAACGCACTTCCGGTTATCCGATTTTTTTCAAACTCGGAATTTCAACAACATATTTAATTCTAATTAACATTAGTTAGATGACAGAATTGTGAAATAAACTGAAATAGCACTTTAGATGAAAACCTAACCCCACCCCTCCCCCAAAAGTGCCCTTCAGAGCATTTTCCCGGAGAAATGTTTCAAATAAAAGTTGTAGCTCTTTGTATGTGTGGTTGATGTTTCGAGTTTAAAGAAAATCGTCGGAGCCATTTTTGAGAAAATCGCAAAAAAGTAAAAAAATCTAACTAGTAAAGTGGTACTTCCGGTTGAGGAATTTTGACAGATAACGTAGTGTCAGATCCCACGGTGATGCCTAAATGGAATATCAAGTTTTAACTTTCTACGGTTTTTCGTTTTTGAGCTATGCTGTTCACATACATACATACACACACACACACGGACACACACACACACACAGACCATTTGCTAAAAACCACTTTTTTTGGACTCAGGGGACCTCAAAACGGATATTTCCGGTGAAAACCGATATCGAAAATTTGACACGATTACAGTACTTCCTCTTACTAAAATTTTCGATATCGAGTTTTCCCCGGAAATATCCGTTTTCAAGGGCTCCCCTGCGCCCAAGGAGGTAGTTTTTAGCAAATAGACTGCGTGTGTGGTGTGTGTGTGTGTGTGTGTGTGTTGGGTGTGTGTGTGTGTGTGTGAACAGCATAGCTCAAAAACGAAAAACCCTACAAAAGTTGAAACTTGATATTACGTTTAGGTATCACCACGGGATCTGACGGTGCGTTATCTGTCAATATTCCTCAACCGGAAGTACCACTTTACTAGTTTTTTTTTTTTTACGTTTTTGCAATTTTGTCAAAAATGGCTCCGACGCTTTTCTTTAAACTTGGTATATCAACTACACATACAAAGAGCTACAACTTTTATTTGAAACATTTCTACTGTATTTGAAATTCATTTAAGGGCACTTCTGGGGGAGGGGTAGGGTTAGGTTTTCATCTTAACTTCAATTTCAGTTTATTAGACAATTCTGTCATCGAAATAATGTTAATTAAAATTGAATATGTTGTTGAAATTCCGAGTTTGAAAAAAATCGGACCACCGGAAGTGAGTTTCTTTTAACACTTTACTAAATGATTTTTTTCACTTTTTCGCGATTTTCTCAAAAATGGCTCCAACGATTTTCTTGAAACTTCCTATATAAACTAAACATGCAAAGATCTACATCTAACATTAAAAACATTTCTCTGGGAAAATTCATTTAAGGTCACTTTTAGGGGAGGGTTGAGGTTACAGCTTCCTCTAAAGTGGTATCATGGTTGATTATACAATTCTATCATCCAAACAAAATTAATTAGAAATAAATAGATGGCCAAAATTCCAAGTTTTAAGAAAATTGGTAAGCTGGAAGTGCGCATTGACTGAGAAGTTTTGTCAGTTTTCGACGAATTTCATTATATTTGGTACACAAACTATATCATTTGTCAATTATAATTTTGAGAACTGGAGTAAGAGAAAGTTGTGTGAGTGTTTCACAGCAGATTTTTTTTCCTATTCTCTGTGTCATAGACTAAAATTAAAAGCGGATTTTCTTATAAATTTTCTATTAAATAAATGAGTTCAAATGTTAATAAAACTTAAAACCTTAAGGGAGTTAAAAACCAGATATAACATCCTTAAAACAAAACAATATTCCAGTTTAGGAGAGAAACATTTTAATGCAAATATTTGCAAAACAAAGGGTGCTGCCCAAATAGATCGGGTTGCTAGACACACAGCGTACCAATCAGTCAATCAAGATATATAGATAAAGTGGAAAAAAAAAGAAGTCAACACCAATACTACACTATTGAGAGATCCTCAATTCGTCAGGCAAAAAAAAGAAAATCGTTCCTAACACTAATACAATATGTCAACAAAATAAAATAAAATAAAATAAACCAAACCAGCAACAGAAACATCCAAATCAGAATAATAACATATCATAATCATACAATACCAACAAATAAGCGGGCAGAACAATCAAACTCATGTCCCGTAGATGTGGTGGTGGATAATGCCAATCGAGTCCACAATGATAGACTCCGCCAAGGCCTCCAACTCCCTCAGATCAATCCCTAGCTCCTGAAGGAAGCTGAAAGTCAGCTTAGGGATGACACCTCGGGCACCGAACCAGAGACCCCGAACCCGAAACTCTCGGTCACCGAAGTCATGGAACCTCTCTTTCAAGAAGGGGACACAACTCTCATATATACCTTTTTTTTCCAAGTCCACCTTCTCCGCCTGGTCCGGGTCATTGCTCTCGAATCTCACGGTCGGGTCGAGGACTAGAGCCAATCTGTCGCGGTCATGAAGGGCGACTATATCGGCATACCTCGTCGATCCCGCTGAGTCGATGCAATAAACTTCCTCAAAGCATGTATATCCTTTTTCCTTCAGGAGCCGAATTAAGCTCGTGCTTGACCTTATGGTGGCGTCGAGTGATAAGGAGGGAGTTAAATGGGCATTTTCCCAGCACATGAGCTGGAGTTTCCGTCTCCCTGCCACACTTGCGGCAGAGGGTCCCAACTTCTCCCACCATTTGTCCACCGGCACCAGGAACACCACGAAGTGGTGCGTAGTTAGAATTTAATTTTATGGCGTTTATCCACTCCGAACCTGTCAATATTCGTTTATCGAAGAGGAATTTATTCAGTTTAGGCGCATCCCTAAAATGTTGAGCCCCGATACCCTGCCACTTGCACCGAGTCCATTCCTCGAACGCATTCTCCCGCAATGTCTGCCTCAATTTTTTGACGCTCGTGTGGTACTCCTGACTCATGTCCAACCTCTCAGCGCATTGACTCACCTCCGCCTCAAAGTCAAACACTGACTGGAATTGTGCATCCTGGACCGAGGACAACCGCTGAGCGATGGACCAATGTTGGAGTGGTGCCTCCCATTGACATCTAACTAAACCCAAACCTCTAAATCTTCGAGGAGCATACAACATAGCTGTCGACGTGTTAGCTGGTAGTCCAAGAATAGCTTTGACACTCCTTCTAATCATAATATCGATGCCTTCAAGTAGGGCAGGTCGAAGTTTCGTGAGAGGAGCTGTTTGGAGTGGATAGGTCAGGGATGGAAAGATATATTGGTTCATTATATTTAGTTTCTGGTCCGGTCTCAATAGACTCGAAGTGACCAACTTGCCGAGGTTATCATTAATTTTAGTCACCGAGCTTTCATTAAAGACCAAAATAAATCGATTAATTTTTATAAAAAAATCGATAAAAAAAAAAATATTTCCTATTTATTCAAAATAACCTCCTGGGCTTGAACGGCACAAGCGTAATCGCTGCCTAACAGATGAAGTTGGCTAATCCGTACCATGTCTGCCGGAATTGCTAAAAAGGTCTGAACTTATCTTCGTGCTTCTGGAGTTGATGGTTCCTTGGCTTCAATTTTTTTCTTTGAGATATCCCCAAAGAAAAAAAAATCAAGAGGGGTTGAATCTGGTGATCTGGAAGGCCAGCTTACCGGTCCCTGTCGCGCCACCCAGCTAGTTTAAGAACTATTTCAAAAGTGACCCGTTTAAATGGGACACCCTGTATAATAAGTAAATATTATGTTCGAAAATAAATTGAATTTTTGCATTTTTTTTTTTTTTTTTTTTTTTATAGAAACATTTTATTGCACAATTCGATAATTAATAAAATACCTACAGAAGGAAAATTAGTATAAACATTCTAATCTAGATTTTTCATTGAAATTAATTATAAATAATTATTTCGTTGAAAAACCCAGTTTAGATATTTTTACTAATTTTCCCTTAGTAGGAAAATTGTGCAATAAATTTTTTTTATAAAAAAAAAAATCTGGTGTGAAACACTCACACAACTTTCTCTTACTCCAGTACTCAAAATTATAATTGACAAATTTTATAGTTAGTGTACCAAATTTAATGAAATTCGTCGAAAATGAAAACACTGTCCAATAAAACTGTCCGATTTACTAATTTCCTTGAAACTCGGAATTTGGGTCATATATTAATTTCTATTTATTTCAATTTGGATGACAGAATTGTATAATCAACTGTGATAGCATTTTAAAGAAAAACATAACCCCCCTCCCCCAAAAGTCCCCTTAAATGAATTTATCAGGGGAAAGTTTCAAATAAAAGTTGTAGCTCTTTATATGTATAGTTAACAACGCTGGTTTATAGAAAATCGTTGGAGCCATTTTCGAGAAAATACCAGAAAACTGAAAATTATATTTCAGTAAAAACGCACTTCCGGTTATCTATTTTTTTTCAAACTCGGAATTTCAACAACATATTTAATTCTAATTAACATATTTAGATGACAGAATTGTCTTATATACTGAAACAGCAGTTAAGATGAAAACCTAACCCCACCCCTCCCCCAGAAGTGCCCTTAAATGAATTTTCCTGGAGAAATGTTTCAAATAAAAGTTGTAGCTCTTTGTATGTGTAGTTGATATAGCAAGTTTAAAGAAAATCTTCGGAGCCATTTTTGAGAAAATTGCAAAAATGTAAAAAAAACAACTAGTAAAGTGGTACTTCCGGTTGAGGAATATTGACACATAACGCACCGTCAGATCCCATGGTGATACCTAAACGTAATATCAAGTTTGAACTTTCTACGATTTTTTCGTTTTTGAGCTATGCTGTTCACATACATACACACACACAGACACACACACACACAGACCATTTGCTAAAAACCACTTTTTTGGACTCAGGGGACCTCAAAACGGATATTTCCGGTGAAAACTCGATATCGAAAATTTGACACGATTACAATACTTCCTCTTACTAGGAGTAAGAGAAAGTAAAAATACAAAAAACCAAGTTATTTCAAACATAATATTTATTGCTTTATATATTAATGTGATATACAAAGAAAAAAATGCAGAAATTTCATTGCATTATCGAAAAAGAAGGCATAAGGTAATAATGCAGAACTGCAAGATGTAATGTAAGTCCACCATTTTGTATTTGGCCGTTTATACTAATGGAACAAAATAAAATTGATGTTAAACATCCATAAAATTTTCTCCAAAGCATTCCATAATAGTTAAAAAACTTTTCTTACACCTAGAATGAATGAATGAATGAATGATGCTTTATTACAAAGTGAATACAACTATACAAAATTATATTTCAAACATGATATATGACATGGTCTTAAATCGTCTGTCAGAGTCTATACTTTATATGTATTCAAACTTAAACTATGCCAGATAAATAAATAAAAATATGTACACCTAGAGTCTGTAGCTATTCATTGTATTGTCCTCAATTTTATGTAGGTAGCGCAGTCCACAAAATATTAATGATGGGATTATCCGTTCGATAAACTAGAGATTATATAACTATGCAACTGGGGTTGGAGCTGAGGTCTATGGGGGTCAAGATTAAGTCAAGATTAAGGCCAGCCTAGGGAAGTACGCTACGGTCTTTCAGGCCGAAGTTGTGGCATTACAACTCTGCGCTAAGGAGATTATAAGGCAAGGGATACTGGGTAGAAGAATGGCCATATACTGCGATAGTCAGGCAGCCCTGAAGGCACTTTCCTCACACCAATTAGTCTCAAAATTGGTGTGGGAGTGCCTATCTGCCCTAACCGTGGTGGGTGCTCGGAATAAGCTGACACTCGTCTGGGTCTCGGGTCATGCGAGGTTCCTTGGCAACGAAAGGGCAGATGCCCTGGTGCTGGAGGGCTCAAAGGATACCTTCACAGGCCCCGAGCCCTTCTGCGGGTTGCCCAGGAGCCTCATTCACGCTTCAAAGAATGGATAGGTGATGGTGGGGAAGTACGCCAGGGCAGAGGCAGGCTAAACCCTTCATTAACAGATATTTGCCTAAATTTACCAAGGACCTACTGGAGCCATAGCCGAAGGGATATAGGCTAATAGTGGGTCTACTAACAGGGCATTGCAGGTTGAATAGGCAAATGCACCATTTATTACTTACAGCCATGCCGCATTATGCCGGTTCTGTAGGACCAAGGAGGAAACCCCGGTACACATCCTTTATGAGTGTGCCGGATTGGCGAGTACAAGGTTTCTTCAACTGGGGACTAGTAATCCCGAAGCCACGTGGCTTCATGGCGGAGCCATTTTCAGCTTTGCTAGGCCTGATTAAGAGAATAAAGCTGAAGGATGTGCTATAAACCAGGGGATCCACAATTAACCTCTCAATGAAGGTCACAGTGGAATGAGGCGTGGCCCTCCCGAATCTAATCTAATCTAACTATGCAAATTAGAGTAAGAGACAGTCTTGTGAGTGTTTCACATCAGATTTTTTTTAAATGTGTTGCGTTGTTTTTGTAAATGCGTTATTTCTCATAAGAGAAAGGGTAGCAATCGTGCCAGAGTTTGAAAATTGAATTTTCACCGGAAATACATGTTTTGAGGTCCATTGAGTCCAAAAAAGTGGTTTTTAGAAAATGGACTGTATGTATATGTGGATGTGTGTCGAAAGAATATCTCAAAAACGAAAAGTTGCAGGAAGCTCAAACTTGGTTTACCGTTTAGGTACTACCACCGCATCAGACATGAAGATTTCGGACAAAATCCATCAACCGAAAGTGCCACTTTACTGAATGTTTTTTTTTTTTTTTTTCAGTTTTTTGTAATTTTCTCAAAAACGGCTCCAAAGATTTCCTTTAAACTTGATATATCAACTACACATACAAAGAGCTACAAGGTTGTTTTGAAACATTTCTCTGGGAAAATTCATTTAAGAGCACTTTTGGGGGAGGAATGGTGTTATGGTTCCCTCTAAAGTGCTATTTCAGTTTATTACACAATTCTAGCATTAAAATAATATTAATTAGAATTAAATATGTTGTCGAAATCCCGAGTTTGAAGAAAATCGAATGACCGGAAGTGCGCTTTACTGAAAGTGGTTTTCAGTTTTCTGCTATTTTCTCTAAAACGGCTCTCAAACAATTTTCTTTAAACTAGGAATATGAACTACACATATAAAGAACTACAACTTTTATTTGAAACATTTCACTTGGTAAAGTCATTTAAGGGGGCTTTTCGGGGTGGGGTGTGGTTATGGTGTTGTAATGTTTTGGTGTGATGATGTGTGTGTATTTGTAGTAGCTGGTTGTGTAGCACGAGCGATTTTGTATAAAGGGCTTGTAACTATGGAAGTTAAAGAGAGAATGAAGTATTAGTAACTGGCACTGAAAATAAGAGAGCGATTCCTGAAGTGTTCTGGCTTTGGAAGCAGAACACAGACTTCGTTGATTGAAAGCAGAAATCAGACTATTCTTTTTGAACTATATTATTTGAAAGCTGAAGGCAGACTGTCCTAAGGAATGCTCTCTAACAAAGCAGTTGGCCAAGTCGTATTGTATTAAATTTTGTGCCTTTGTTTCCCTACTAGCAATGACCCCCAATTTACAGTACCTGACACTAAAATACACTCTTTTTGAAGGTAAATTCACAGCACTAAGATACATTTAAAATAATAAAATTAGGTTTTTGATACTATACAATATTCTAAATTATTTTTAAAAACTTTTATTTTTCTATTTCGTTCTTCCACTACAGTGTCCTCTAAAATGCTATTTTAGTTTAAAAAAAAAAAACCTGGTGTGAAACACTCACACAACTTTCTCTTAATCCAGTTCTCAAAATTATAATTGACAAATTTTATAGTTTGTGTACTAAATATAAATGAAATTCGTCAAAAACTAAAAAAAAACTGTTCAGTAAAAGCGCACTTCCGGTTTATTAATTTTCTAGAAACTCGGAATTTTGGCCATCTATTTATTTCTAATTAATTTTGATTAGATGATACAATTGGATAATCAACTATGATAGCACTTTAGAGAAAAACATAATAACCCCACCGCTTCCCTAAAAGTGCCCTTAAATGAATATTTCCAGAGAAATGTTTTAATTAAAAGTTGTATATGTTTGTATGTTTAGTTTATATATAAAGTTGCAAGAAAATCGTCAGAGCCATTTTTGAGAAAGTCGCAAAAAATGAAAAAATCATTTACTAAAATGGTAAAGTAAACGCACTTCCGGTCACCCGTTTTTTTTTTTTTCCAGACTCGAATTTCAACAGTATATTCAATTCTAATTAACATTATTTACATGACAGAATTGTCTAATAAACTGAAATAGCACTTTAGATAAAAACCTCACCCCACCCTTCCCCTATAACTGCCCTTAAATGAATTTTCCCAAAGAAATGTTTTAAACAAAAGTTGTAGCTCTTTGTATGTGTAGTTGTTATATCAAGTTTGAAGAAAATCGTCCGAGCCATTTTTGAGAAAAACGCAAAAAAGTAAAAAAAAAAAAACTTGTAAAGTGGTACTTCCGGTTGAGGAATTTTGACAGATAACGCACCGTCAGATTCCATGGTGATACCTGAACGTAATATCAAATTTCAACTTTTTACAGTTTTTTTGTTCATAAGCTATGCTGTTCACATACACACACAGACCATTTGCTAAAAATCAATTTTTTTGGATTCAGGGGACCTCAAAACGGATATTTCCGGTGAAAACTCGATATCGAAAATTTGGCACGATTACAATACTTGCTCTTACTAGGGTAAGAGAAAGTAATATGCTATATTAATTCTGTCAACTAAATAATATTAATTAGAATTATATAAGTTGGCAAAATTCCCAGTTTGAAGAAAATCGGCTGACCGGAAGTGCGTCTTTACTGAATAGGTTTTTCAGTATTTTGTGATTTCATATATCGAGTTAATTATCCACCGTGTACTCCAGAAACTATAACTATTAGTATTAAGAGAGGATGTTTGTTAGTTTTCCAGTATAACCTATACAATTCATCTTGCTTATGTAGTGGAAGAACGAAATGAAAAATAATAGTTTTTAAAAATAATTTAGAATATTTTATAATGTGAATTTAACTTCAAAAAGAATGTATTTTACTGTCAGGTACTGTAAATTTGGATCATTAAACAAAGGCACAAAATCCCGTTAGGGTAACTCCTTTGTATAAGAGAATTCCCCCGCGAGAGAGAGAGCAATTCCAAAGAAGAGAGTCTAATATTAGCTTTAAAAGAGTAAAGAGTAGACAGTCTTAACTCAGCCTTCAAATCATACAGGCATTCTACTTCAGAAAGCCAGAACACTTCAGGAATCACCCTCTTCAAATCAGTGCCAGTTTCACAATAAATTAAATAAGTTTATAATACCAAATAACTTGTAGTTATTATTTTAACAGAATATAATTATTTATAAAACAGTAGTGTGTTCTTAGTTATTCTTAATTCTTATTACTTTTATCTCAAACAAACACAAGCCCTTCTCGCTAAAACGCTCACGCCACAAGCCACCTATACACACATCCACACCATAACATTACACTTACCATGATCTCTTCAATGCCATTTTGCCAGTTATCTCTTGACCTGCCTCCAATTCATCATATTCTTAAGTACTATGCTTTCTGTCATTCTTGGCACATGGCCGTACCATAAAAGTTTCTTCTTTTCTATCTTTTCTAAACTATTGCTCTACTTTTCTAAGATTCTTCTTATATCCGCATTTTCTTCCTTTCTCTGCGAAATATTCTCCTGGAGTGCCTCCAGAAATCTATTTCAGTCGCTCTACCTTTTTCTGCATCTTCTCGTTGACTGTCCATGTTTCTAATGTGTAAATCAAGATACTCTGAATTATTGTCATATAAATGTGCCTTTTAGTGCCTGATCTGGTTATTGTTGCTCCATGAGATCGAATTCAACATACCTTCCTTGTGACTGCCACACACACTATTCTATATCCATTTCGATGTTTCAGCCACTCTATTTTATTTAGGAGACAGGACCCCAGGTATATTAAGCAGGTGACTTTATTAAATTCTGGCTATCAATTTCGCATTCACTATAGGGAGACGGATAATCTATTTTTCAATGTTTATATCCAGTTCCCACTTACCTATATTCTTCAGCTAACTTTCTAAGCACATAGTTGATATCCTCTTCATCACTTGCAGTCAGGACTTGGACATCTGCAAAAAACAATTTTTTTTATTTATTTATTTATTCTATTTGCAGCCTGTGCCCCTATTGATTACAGGCTTTAGTAAATTACTACAATCAATATTCATACAATTAACATAATATTTACATATAATAAATTTTTGGTAAATATTAAACATTTTATAATTAATTATAAAATGAATTTCCGTAATACAATCACTTAAGTAAGCATAGATATTAAATAAATCAATTAAGTAATGGAATTTGAAAACAAGGTAGAAATATAAGAATTTTAAATAAGTTTAAATTAATATTTACATGGTCAGATGTAACAAAAGTACTGCTCTTTTAATATTAAGTCATAATTTGTTCACAGTAAGTCCGAGTTCAAAGAATTGATAAAATTAATAAATCAGTAAAGTCTGAGTAAGATCAGTAAAGTCAGTGAGCCTCCTCTTTCTTGCATCACAGCGAAGCGGATTAACTTCAACCGTGGCTGGTCAAAAAAGTGGGCAGTCGAACAGTATATGATGCCAAGCTTGTGGAACTTGAAACTCGAAAGGCAATTTCGACTTTCAGCAATGTGAAATCGGTATTGGTAAAGCTTAGTTTTACCATGACCTGTCAATGCTATCGTCAACTTCTAAGAATGAAACAATTTCATTTTTACTCTTGACTATACCCTAGGGAAAAAC
Source organism: Triatoma infestans (assembly GCA_011037195.1). Taxonomy (NCBI): domain Eukaryota; kingdom Metazoa; phylum Arthropoda; class Insecta; order Hemiptera; family Reduviidae; genus Triatoma; species Triatoma infestans. The sequence goes on along the minus strand of JAAEAF010000250.1, from coordinate 258,270 downwards.
ATTTTAGCCGCCAAATATTTCTCCTCCTATAGACTCACATCCAAATAGGACCGGCGACAAGCAGCAAACTTACAGAAGATCTTTGTTGTCTGTGTAAAAAATATATATAAAAAAAGTCTGTGTTGTTCTGGGCAAAGAATATTTATTGCTCATAGCGAATGGCCAACCATATGTCTGCGTATTGTAGGAGGCTACAAAAAAGACTAATTTTGACATCCCTAACCAAGCATATCCAGAATCCTGATCCTGGTCTTTCATTATTTTTTCACTTGTTTCCTGGATCAAGTTGATATCACCCAGGGGATCCGCACCCAATCAGTATCCAAACTCAACCAAAAAAATAATGGGACACTTAGTTTTTTTCTCATTAATAGATAACATTTATTGCAATAATCTATTTTCAATACAATTTGTTAGCTAAATAATATCTTGTAGTGTTAATTTTTCACACTAAAACTTGATTTAGATTGATGTAAAACAAACAAAAAAATATTGAAAATCTGTTTTTTACAAAATTTCAATGTTTATTTATATTTTCTCACCTCCTTGGACACTACTAAGGGTTCAACTAGAGATATCTTTTGTGTTTTGACATTTACTTTAAGTTCCTTAGGCTCAAGCAACAACAACCAGGGTCATATTTGAATTTAAATTTCTTTCTGTTAATATTAACATCTGCGAACGAATTCATTCATGTAATGTGCATTGAAATTTACATAAATTATTTCCTCTTGCTTGTAAGAGGAAATGTTGTTTTTTTTAATTTATATGTTGAGATTAGATATATATTTCTGGTTTCTGAAGTTTGTACAAAATGTTTCCTTAAAAAACTGCAACGATATACAGTTCTTATGGTTATTTCTTTCATACCTAAACTCATCATAATAATGTGAAATAATATACGCTACCCTCAAAAATACCTTTCATAATAGCATAAGTTAACCTACATATCTATGCAATCATGAATTTTATGAACTTTGTATTGCAATTTTGAATCTGACTAATTTGCTTGGTACAATTCAGGCCATTTAAAAAAAAAAATTAAAAAAAAACTGAATCTTATTTCAAAAAAATGACAGTACAAAAAAATTCTCAGAATTCAATCTTCATTCCTAAATTAATATTTAAGGAAATCAACTTTTTTTTTGTTTAATGGATGTAAGTGCCAATGTATGAAGGAATAAAAACGGCTCTATCAGGTAAGGTCTGAAAGTGAATAGTTCTCAAATATTTACTACAATAATATATTATTTAAACTGAACTGCAATGTTCCTGAAACTTTCAGTAAGAAAAGCATGATCTCTTAAAGAAATTCATTGGCTTGCCATCTAACGGTCATTTGTATAACTAATAATCAATTTTAATTTATTTTTTTGCTTTATGTTACCAAACGGCAAAGTATGAAATTCATCCCGGACGAGCCCCCATACATTTTATTACATCCAGAATTCAAAATATATTTTTAAAGTAATCATTTAAAAGTTACAATTAATTTACTTAAAGTACAGAACTATTGAAACACCATTTGGACTTATTATACTGAAACGCTACAATAGAATTTCCCCAAGTTACCAAATGAATAATAGGAATATTTTAAAGAATATTTTCCAAACACACAAAATTTATCATAAGAAATATAAACCACGCATGATATTAATCCAGTATCTGAATATAAACCACGCATGATATTATATGAAATGCCTAGGCATTCTATAGAATGTCTGAATTTCATACTTTGCGGGTAACATATATAATTGAGGACGTCTAGAAAAAGGGGCCTATAGGTAAAATCTTGTGTTTTGAGAAAACATACATTGAATGTTAGTTATAATTGAGTCTCTGTTATTGTCACTGCAACCATAGTCTCTTTTAATACCATAGTTTTGGATGAATTTATAGCACATTTAACATAATTTTTATGAGCAAATTCATGTTAGATTTTTAAAAGAATGCAAATGTAACTATTAACACTATACGCCCTTTTTATGCAGATGTATAATTTAAATAATTTTGTGAACAACAGTAATCATTTGTGTACTGAAGTTCTACCTTTCAGTTTCCGTTTCATATAGCCTTCTTCGCTCGCAATATTATCATCAACATTATTTCTTAACAAACTGTTAACAGTGCAGTAACGAACAGTATCACAGCCACTCTGATGATATTCCCACCAAAAAGAAAAACAGCTGATCAAAGAAAAAATGTGCTGCCACCTACACTTCATCTATTGAAATAAAACTTGGTCAGCGTAGGCAGGAAGGTATCAGGAAGGTTCATTTGAAATGTTCTGAGGGAAAAGGAACTATGGTTCTATGGTTCCTTTTCCACCAGACCGCCTCAATTATTATTATTTACTATAGAATATTAATTAAAAGTATAAAAAAGTTAGTCAAATAAACACAGTATTGCTAAAAAGAAATGCCAAGTCTAGAAGAATTATTATAAAATTCTGTATGAAAATAAAAGAAGTATTATAGATAAATATTTTTCACCAATTCCGCTTACTTCTCAAACTTTAAATGAGAAAACATTTAACAAAAAGTAGAAAGGAAAATGCTGATATATATATTGATAATTATATAATATTTATTTATTCTTTAAATATTATAATATTCTCTGTCATCTTATGTCATCACGTCGATGATTCGTGGGGACCAGTCACCATATGAGTTAGAAGAAAGAAACAGGACTTACATTGATCAAAGTGTAAATTAATTAATACAATTTATTTTAAAAATAAACGCATAATAACAAAGCATCACATTCGTAGAACAAAAAATTTTGGATGGCCAAAATCCTAAGCTTGAGACTACTTCTGTATCAAATATAAATCTTAATGTTTCTAACAGTATCAATTTTTATATTATTTTTTATTATTATATTATTTTTTATATGAAACATTTTTCTGGAACAAAGATTAGATAGATTATTTTAGGGGATAATTGCATGGCGACCTGAAAGATCTATTGTACCTCCCGAAGCCTTCTCAGTGCACTGCCGGCCTCCGAGCAGTGTTCTCTAACTATAGACACCACAAGAGAAAATCAAAGGGCAGCATGCTGGTTCGAACCTGGGAGCTCCGCGTTACTTGTCCAGCTCGCTACCAATGAGCTAATCCCTTCTTTTTCTGAAACAAAAGAAAAACGCATTTTAAGCAAGTTCTAGAGTAGGCCTTTTTCTAAAGTATCAATCAGTTTATTGTACACCTCAACCAATTAAGGACTACAACATGTATTGTAAAAATTCGCATATACTTGATTAACAGGAAATACCACTTAACTAAAGGGATTTTTTTTATTTAAACTCTTTCTAACTGGAGGAAATATTGATGAACTTGCTGAATTTTTTTACTTGTGTTTTCAGAGGAAATGTATGTTTTGGAAGTCCCCTCATTAAGAAAAAAATGTTTTTTAGTGAAAGGACAAGCTTTAAAAAAATATATGTGAGCGTGAAAAAAATATCTAAAAAATGAAAAATTACAAGAAGCATCAGAGATACTTTCCGTGATAGCCTGCTTCTTTTGCTAATCATCGACCAGTTTCGGGCGTTCACCCATCACAGTATGTTTTTGTCAAAGCAGTGTGATAACATAGTCTTCAACAGAGCAAATTCTGAATTTGTTTTGTGCAAGTCTATGTTATCACACTGTTTTGACAAAAACATGCTGATGATGGGCTTACGCCCGAAACCGGTCGATGACCACCAAAAGAAGCAGGCTATCACGGAAAATATCTCTAATGCTTTCCAGCTCTGCTGAACCAACCACAACAATTACAAGAAGCTCAAACTTGGGATTCCGTTTACTTTACAAAATGTTCTTTATCGTTTTTTGTTTTTTTTTGGCGATGTTTTCAAAAATGTATTCAAAGATTTTCTTTAAACTATGGGTATTAATCACTCTTAAATAGCTATCACTTTAATCTTTCCAGAAATATTGATTTCTGGATTTGGGAAGCTGCAATGTTAAACTTTCATCTACGGTGCAAATATGAGTATAAAGTATGGTTCTATCACAGAGATAAATTAAAAGCATTGTTTGAAAACCAAATTTTGTAAAATCTGTGCATCTTTACAGAATAAGCTTCTAAGTTTAATGGAATTTCTTCGTAACGGATCCAGTGATTTTCTTTAAACTTGGTATTCTAGATATAAACTACAAATATAAACCTAACTCTTTCATTTGAAACATTTTTCATCTGAAAATGATTTTAAGCAATCTGTTAGATTTTACAGATCTGTACTATTACTTAATGATATTGAAAAGTGTGCTAACAAGTACTTATATATTTATGTTACTTAACTAAACTTCTAAGTAAGCAAATGTATTAACTGGAATAAGAAAAATCCATGGTTTACTACATTACATTTTTTTTTTAATAATTTATTTAGCGCATTTTTTGTTTTTTATTAATATAACTAAAAAAAATATGCAAAAGAAACTAAATTTTTTGCAAAAGATAACAGAAATTCTATATAATTTAGAAACGAAAAATTTAATAATTTAGAATAATGTTTTTGCCAGATATACCAAAGATTAATCTACACGGATTTAGGAGATGGCAGAGAGTTAGCGTTGACTTACTTAGCATGATGTTTGGACATTTCAAGCCACTATCAGTTTTTGTGGCTTCCACAACAAATCATGATCAGTCAACAGCCTACATCTGGCAAACGTTTTTATTGAGGTAGGTAATCTTGATGAAATTGCGAAGGTCATCTTCTTACCATTCATTAGTGCCTTTTACTTCTCTCTCAGCTTGTAGGAGATGAACTGTGGGCTTTTCTTATTAGGACAGGCTTAATTGGTGGCCATTTTAGAGCACCTCCCCCCTGCAAAAACCACTGGCACAATTAAATTAAAACTTTTCAATAAAAATTAAATATTTAAAAAAAAAAAATGATTGAAATGAAAGTCCTGAACCGAAAGTCCTGTAAATCATGGGTCTTCCATATTATGCCGGTCCCGGCCCGTAGAAGGATTTTGCATAAAACGCGTTAATTGGGCTAATTTTCTAATGAAAAAAAAAATCTGGGAAATGAAATTTTAACATTCATTAATTAAAAACATTACATTTCAATATATTCGATAATAGAAAAATGGGAACTTGAAAGAAAACAAAAAACTTATCATTGTTAACAGTCACTGGCACTGACCTAGATAACTTTCCTTACATACGCTCGAAATCAACTGAAGTCACTGACTGTTAGTCAAAGAGAAGGTTCGGATAAGTATATTTACTTATAATTATTATATATTATATTATTTATAGTTAATTGTTGCGCATGAAATTATTATTATTTCTTTTTACTTTTTCACTTTAATTTTGGGTGTTCCCAAAAGTTCCCGCCCCGATTGCAGAGGTGCTCCGCCGGCCCTGCATTAACTTAATGGTGAAGGAACGCTCGACGAGCATCACTAAAAATATCACATCACAAAAATAAAAAGACCGTACATTATACAAATAATTCTTCATTAAAAGTATGAATTTCCTTTTAGAATTTTTGCAATATAAATTTTTAAATTATTTTTTCTAATTTTATGAATTATATATATATTTTTTTTTTATTTCAACATTTTGGGAATTTATATTTAGTGGGCAGTAACACTGCTTTTTAGTGCAGTACTTTAGTCGCTTTCTCGAGAAAAAGATATGTTGTCCTTATTTTAGGTGGCAATTTTTATTTTTAAATATTAAAAAAAAAAGTGAAGTTGAAATTCAAAGTTGTAACGTTTCAAATTAAGATGCATTTTTTCCTCGAAAATTTGAGAGAAGAAAAATTAAACCTTTATTTTGGTTGTAAACATCACTCAAATTTGGAACTCAACTTCAGGTAAGTAAATTCATAAAAGGTCATTTTCCTAGTGCAATTAATATTGTTATTTGGTTTTTCCCAAAAGATAGACTTTTTATTTATTTATGTATTATACACATTGGTTTTAGGAATTTTTGTTCAGATTAGTATAAGTTGCTTAGTGTAGTATGCGACAGTAAACTAGATTAGTGCGAACATGTTAAGACCTGGCATCATAAGGCAAATATTTCCTTTTGGCAGTTTCGAAGAATTTTGGGAAGATTTGGGGGACTACTCCCAATATGTGAGTCGGGATACATCCAATGGTTATTAAATCAGGTTGTTTCATGCTGCTATGGTGAGGTGGCATTATATTAAGTTTGCTGCTTGAAGATATTAATTCTATTATAGAATTAAGCAGGCAGGTTTTTGGCAGGGAAAGCTTTTTGGCCATTCTACCATTCAATGTACAGGCTCTTCTTCTCATACGATGAGGACTAAAGGATTAACATCAAAAGTGAACAAACAAACTAATCATATATTTCATCGGCAGTGCCAAACTCAATTAGTTGCACATAGAGACAAGAGATTGCTGTTGTTGCATTTTGATGTGTTCATTATATCTTTGAAAAGTATTCTTTTTGGTTGGCAAGAATAGATTAATGCTTCGGACTCCAAATATTAAATTTTTATTAATTTCCATATTCAAAAAGCCTAGAAAATTAAAAGTACAACTTGCCATTTTAAATTAATAAAATGTTAGAACATAAATTTTAATCTGCTTGCAATAAGAGGCTTAAAAAATATATATATTTGTAGAAACGTAACAATATATGCATATGTTTCCCATTTATTGATCTCCATTTCGATGTAAAATTACATACAATTTAAAACTTTAAATTTAGCCAATAACTGGATAATAGCATTACACATACAGGGACTCACACCCAAAAGTAGACACTATTTTTCAGTATTCTTTTTGAGCTGTTTGACTAAAAGTGTGTTTAAAATTTCTTAACTATTATTTTCTTGGTATTTTATCTGTCTTAGCATGCATTTTTATTTTGTTCCTGACCGTTTTTGGATTTTCATTCATTGTCAGAGTAAATCTATCCATTTCGTGCAGAGAGTTCACTTCAAACGCATTAGAATATGCAGGCTACGACGGATAAAATACCATATGTTATCCAGCATTGCGGACCCTTGCACATATTTTTTTTTTTTTTATTATGACCAGTTTATTATTGTAAAATTCAATCTATTTTTTTTTTAATGTAATTACATGTAGTCACACCCAAAAGTGGACAGCTGTTTTATGTTTATAAGTATAAAACTTTATTAAAAATTATTGATTTATTCTATGTTAGTATTTAGTAGGGTTACCTTCGCTTCTCTCAACAACCATCATCCTTCTTAGCATCAACTATCCCAGTTTTTTTAGTTATCTTTCAATTCTGAAACTGTATTTGATGTTTTCTTATTTGTAGATCAAGATAATGCCATAAACATTCAAATCAGGAGATTGTGAAGTGGCTGGAGAACTTTTGAACTATTTGGAGTGTGACTATTTGTCATAACATTTTTTTATATTTTTACATTAATTTATTTTTTTAAAGATAAAGTTTTTTTTTAGATTGAATTTTACAGTAATAAATTGGTCTTTATTAATAAAAATAATAGTTTAGACTTATTTAAACTCAGTTTCACTTCAACAGTTCAAAAAAGAATATTGAAGTAGTGTCTACTTTTAAGTGAGCCAATGTATATCACGACCTATAAACATAGATTTTAGGAGGAAATCGCAAAATATTAGAATAAGTAATCTAGAATATATAAGACACCTGGCTATCTATCTCAGCTTGTATCTCGAAGTACTCCCAGAAGGAAAAGACGAAGTCTGTCTCATATAAAAATGAAAGATTTTGAACTCGTTGTGGCTGTTTTTCAAAATGGATAAAATGAAAATAAATTTACATATATTGAAACATCGAAAATGGGGAAAAGAGTTAAGGATATTAACTTTCTAATGTTGGATTAATTCACGTATTAACACATGATGCATTACATGAAAATTAACATGAAATTTTCAAACCATAGGAATTGTTTTGTGGGAGAATAATTAAAAATCATATAGATCTTTGTCAGCAGATATTTCCATACTAAGAAGAATTCAGATTTTGAGAGGGATCATTAAAGTTTACAGAAAGATAATGCACATACTTAGCGAAAAAATCTGCAATCAGCCAAAAGATGTTTCGAAAAAAACAAGACATTAAAAATGATCTAGAATTACATCAACATTTGAATAGTGCTATTTAAAGTGAATAAGAGGCATAAGATAATGATAGAAGCCAAGATTGTAAAAAACTAAAGAGAAATAGTACTTCTTTAGAAAAAAAAAAAAATTACTATCGAGAACAGAAGCATCCCCCAAAAAACTGAAGAGAAGTTAGAGAAGGAGAGAGATGGATAAGAATGAAGAGCATGCGATTCAAAATGATATAGAAGGAAACAGGGATTATGGCATGTAGGAGAAGTGAAAGAGATATGTGAGAGTTATGGAAATCATTATCTAGGATATGGAAGTAGCTATCTAAAAAAGTACTTTGAAATTAATATAGTTTATGTAACATAATTTTTTTTTTACGCCATTATTTTGACCTACTAGTAGCCCAGTATAAATATGCATTATACAGAAAAGATTTTTCTTCTTTAACATCTTGGTCTATTGGCGACAACTTGAAACTATTTAACCGTGTGCTTGATGAAAAGCAAACCAGTTGACCCCACCTGGAAGCGGTCTCACATTTACCTTCCATTATTATGAATTATAATAATATTTAATAGTCTATAAAAACGCTTGCAATGGGGTATATTGCACAGAATACCTTTCCCATAAACTCTATTTTGAAAATCTAGACAAGATTGGAGAATTTTCTTCTTTCAACAACAAAATCAATTTATGGCTGAAGCATTTATAATTTAAATATTTCTTAAGAGAAACTAATTTATATTAAGCATTAATTAGTTGTTTCATTCAAATTTGTTTTTACAAGTCGCATAGAAAAGATATTATTTTCTGAGATTATTGATCTATTACTATTAGTTTACGTTGCTTAATAGCACCACATTTTCTAAGTTTAATTTTAGCTTAAAAAATGTTGTGCAAATTAGGAGATCATAGGTGTTCTCAGTATTTTGGTGTAAATCATAGTTATTCTCAGTATTTAGGGCAACAGATGGAGATTTAAATCGCTATAGAATATCACAATAGAAATATTTAGTTTTCTCCTTCAAATGAATACATGAAATTTTAATTATAAAAGCAGATAAAAAACACAGTTTTATTCACAAAATTGAATCACATCTCTGTGAAATTGCAATTGAACGACAAGATGGACATTCACCTAACCATAAATCTTTTGCATAATTAAAATACCATGTTTTTCAGTTACTATTCAAAGTATATGCGACAGTAAGTCGTTGCTAATTCAGGATTTACTGATTTATTGCCCAGGAAAACAAAAAATTGAACAAAAAGTTTTAACTTCCTTCGATTTTTTTTGGATTTGAGCTATGCTGTTCACATACACAAACCATTTTCTAAAAATCATCTCTTTCAGACTAAGGAGATATCAAAACTTGTATTTCCGGTGAAAACTTAATTTCCAAAATTTGACCCAATAGCAATATTTCCTCTTACCAATAATAAAAGTAAATAAAAATAATTGAATATATCAAAATGAATAGAGTGGTTTGATATACTGTCAAATATTTCAAACTTCATGGAATGCAAAAAGAAGGATAGGATGGAGTGCTCTTATTCATATAAAATTTGGCACTAATAAAAAAATTAGTTGTATTTTCAATTATAGAGATTATAAAATCATATGTATTACAATAATCTAGTAACCTAGTGGAAATAGTCTTTAAATTATTTAATTTTCAAGAACTATGACTCTCTATCAAATATAAATATATTATTATCTTTAGGGATCAATAATTCTGATTATCCTGAACTTTATTGGGATATTGAACTCTTATTTTTATGAGGATCTATCAAAATGTATTAAAGGTTTAGGATATAAAGTTAAGCAATTTATTAAAGACTCCTTCTCAATTTAATATACATATATATGGTCTAAAATTAAAATGTTATTGGATAAAAGAAATGAATTTTTATCAAAATTAGCTCTTTTGTTTTGTCTCTGTAAATTATGATCTAAATACAGAACTGTGTAAATTTTATTGAACAAATGTTTTATTTAAAAGTTAAAATGAAAAATCCATCCGCTATCTAAAAGCTTGATTAATCATTTATTTGAATTTTAACCAAAAAAAAAAATTGTGAATTAATTCAGTTATAGATTATAATCAAAAATATTAAATTCATTTAAAAATAAAAATTTACTTAGAAGAGTAGTTAATAAAAGATGTTTGCAATAATTCGAAAACATAAAGTTAAAAATTTATATTCAAAAATTTTAAAATTATGTTAGATTGATTTTTGTAAGTACATTTAATCATTTCCATGATTACTCATTTTAACTATTTTGTGATTAATTTCGTATATATTGCTTCCTGTTGCCGAAAATGAAGTAAACTTGTTCAGAATTTGAACATTTATAACAATAATTTTTTATATTTAACCATCTGATTTCAGCCATTGTAGTAGACTAATAACACGGATGGGTCATCAAATTAATGAATGTCAAAAAAAACTAATAAGTACATGTTTTTATCAAGTGTATAAACCGATGATAATGAGATATAGACTGTTTTGTGTTATAGAAAACATGCTTTGTCCATTAATATTTGAAGGGTAAATAAGAAATATTTAACTTTTCTTGAAAATTATTGTTTATATTAATAGTTTCAATTTTAGTTTTTTCCTTTTCTTTTTTCTTTCTTTCTTTATATTAAATTTTTTTAAACATTTTTCATACTAAACATTTATTTTTTTTCACAAATGTTAAAAGGCTTTTTGGTAAACAGTTGTTTAAATTTGTGAAGTGTTTTTTTAGATAATGCCATTTAATTTATCTTAAATTATTTGTTATCATATCATTCTCCATCATGTTTATTAAATCCAAATTGAAAAGTTACTTCATAAAGCCAATGTTGCAGGTAGTTTAGCATTGCTGATTTTTAGTTCAGAACACAAAAGATTCTTTCTTCTAAAAAAAGAACATTCGTAAAAGTAAATAACGCTTAGGACTTTTTTATAAAAATATTCCTTTTCAAAAAGATTGTTATTAGTAAATTCCTTAATTTTAGCAGTTTGCTGAGGTTGTTTGTTACAGTACTGTACAGTATTAACTTCAAAATTCCCGCTTGAAATTTATAGCTTTCCTCCTGATAAAACAATTTATTGAATTTCTCTAAAAATTAACCAACTAACTTATAAAACTCATTATTTTACCAAAAATTTGAACTTAGCGGTTTATTTATGTGTTACAAATAATAATACTTTTTTTGGGGGCACTCACCAAAATAGTCCTTTGTAATTGTCTCTTATCGATTCGCCATTTGTGGTGACGTACTCTCAAACGAAAGAAGGCTTCTACGCTACATCTACCTTTATGCCTTGGCTTCATTCATTATAAACATTTTTTGAATTTCGGATATGGCGATTACTGTACGTCTTAATTAATTATGTGAGTAACTAACAAAAGGTAGATAGAGTAGAACATAACACTTAGTTCGTTATCCCATGTTTTCATAAAGCGTCTTGTTTTCTTTCTTCATTTCAAATATTTTTGTAGTTTTGTTTATTTGAATCTTCATTTTCAATATACATGTTCTCTTTCAAAAATAACAATAAGTTATCAAAACAGGCAAAACTTGTATGTCAACAGTGGTTATAGTGGTTGGTTCTCTGAGACACATTGCATATTATCCTCAAATTCCTTGTGTTTTTAGAATAATATTCTTTAAAAGGACATTTTAACATATTAATTGTAGAATTTATGATTTTAATGTGATAGTTACAGTAACTTCACAAGTATAATATCTACTATGATTGTATAAGTTATACAGATAAATGTCTCTTTTATTTTTATCATATGTGCCATTAAGTATAAAGCATACCATGTGTAGATCTATTGGTTCAGTTTACTTTTGAATTTTTCATTTTTTAACAAGAAAATCTACATTTTTCAATATGATTTACACAATGTAAGTGGGTAGAAATGCTGATGTATTCGGTACAATTCTCAAGTAATGATTCCATTTTTAGTTATAAACGAGTAATATATAGTTTTTTAATGATTAATTTTTTTCAGTCTGTGCTGGAGTCCAATGAAAGTGTTACTAGAGAGTGATGTTCAACTAACAGGTGCACCTCTTACTGCTAGGTATTGGGACTTGACAGATTACAAGGATAAGCTTACAGTAAGTAAATTTATTCTCAACTATATCATTATAACCTGAACATAAAAAAACAGCACTTTTCTTAATTATTCTGCTGAAGCCTCTACTTTCAAAACAATTGAGACTACAGAATACTTATTTTTCCGTTTGATCCAAAGAAACTAGTAAGAACTTAGAAACATATTCTTATGAAAAACTAAGCACTTTCCATCTTTTTTTTATTGTCATTATTGGTGGTAGTTTTCACATTCTTTCAATTGCATTTTAGTGATATATTAAGGAAAGCTTTCGCGGCACTTACCATAGATTGAAAAGTGTTAGTATGATGAAAATTTAGTGATTTCCAGTCATACATTCCCATTGATCAAATTAGTTTCATTTATAGAATCACAAGTTTTAGAAAACCTGAAGGTTACAGTTAATTTTTTGGAGGGAAGGAATTTTCTCATACTGCACATATGCTTGCGTTACTATGGTAACTTGGCCGGCACTTTTGAAATTTTCGTTAAGAGTGGAATAATCTTGTCTCACTTTCGATACCAAAGTTCAAACTCAAGTAATTTTATGGGTCACAGTGAATGGTTTATAGTTATGTTGGTCAATCTCAAAAGTCGGAAAAGTTGTTTTATTTAATTAAAGAAAGAAAAAATAAAAATGACGGCTTATTATCCACCATTGTGATAAATACTTGAAGAATTTTCCCTACGAGAATCATCACTTTAAATAGTTGAAAATATGGCACCTTACTCTTCCTTACATTTTGATTCATCTCAAGCACTTGGGAGTTAACTGGATGGACAAAATGAAACGTTATTAATGTTTTTTTTTTTTTTTTTTTTACTCCTGTCATAGTTTTCTATAAGAGTAGAACTTTAACAGCTGTATCTTTAATCGCGTATAAAGTAATGTACAAATTATTCGGTTTCTAAAAATGCCTATTACATCACAAACTACTAATAATGTTTTCTCTTTGGAAACTTCAAACAGGGAGAACATTGATAATTTTATCATAATAAAAACAATAGATAGTTTTAATATGTACATAGAAGCAAATACCTGTAAAAAATATACGGTGAGTTAGGAATTGTTTGTTATTTTGTTACCCTCTGATTTGTTTCGTCTGTATTATTTTTGAAAGATGTATCATAGTTAGAAAACTTCAAATTTTGTGGTTTTTAATTCACGGCGTTTTATATACAGAATGGAATAGAGTTAGGATTGTTATTTCTTTATCCTTTTTTTTTTATTGTATTGATTCTTTTTAGAAAGGTTAGCTAGTAGGTTTTTAAGAAATTCAAAAACTTTGAGAAGGTTATATCAAGGTTTTGTTCATTCAGTTGTCTTATTTCTGTAAATTGTTCGATGTAGCGTTCATCTTATTATTTATGATACTGTTGTAACATTTTAATAGAACAAGGCGTTTTTTGTGATAACTGCTATTATATTAACGGACTTAGATTCATTTGAATGAGTGAAATTTACTTCATGGCCCTTTTCGACATTACCTGTCGTTTAAATCTGAATGTGTAATTTTTAATAAACTAAGAAGATGGCTATCAATAGTGGGCTTGAAATAAATGAAAATATCACTTATCCATGCTCTACTTTTACCAAAATGCAGTTTACTTGCATTTTAAACGTTTCATCCTATAAATATGATGCTAAGTTTACTCAAAAAGTAATAAACCTAAAATAGTAAATTGTGTCGTCTTCTCTTATCTTTTCTTATAAATTTGAATAATTAATTGTATGCAGGCTACGATTGGTGAACAAGTGGTTCTAAGCTCAGATGCCAGTTGGGCTACTAGTATAATCTTAGGAAACCCTGTTATGCCCACAGCTACTGGTAAGTAATTTAATATTGAGTAAAAAGCCAAAATTCTTGCACATTATGCTAAGATAAGTTATGTTTCTCTGTAATATGAAATGCATGAATCTTTTCTTTCTTTCTCTTGGAGAGATTGTTTATATTCTAATTCGCTTGCTTGCATACATATGAAGGAAGTTCAGAAAGTTTCAATGTCTTAGAAATCGAGATTTTTAATTAGATAAAAACCGCTTATATTGGGTTATGACATATTAATTTACTTTAGAATGGCTTAAGTGTAAGATAAAATTAAACCAGAACAACATAATTCTTTTCAAGAATCGAATAAAACAGGTTCCCATATTTTTCACCTTGGATTTGATTGAATTGTGTTTGACACCCAATAAACCGCAATTGCGTGGAGTTTACTCAGACTCAAGCAGAACCTTTTTAGTTTTTCAGTCTGTGCTGGAGTCCAATGAAACATAAGTTCGAGAGTTCGAACTTGTCGTGAGCAAAGGAAATTCGTGATAGAATCTTGTAGTGCTTGATTTTCGGAGTGTATTTGACAAGGGAGTAACCGATATTTCATTATCACTGTCGCAGTCAGAGTTGACTAGCATAAATCTACTTATCGCGATGAATGGTATTAGTATTTATAAATGGATTAACTTCATTTGCAACGAAACAAAGATGAATAGATTTTTACAGAGAGTGGCTAGAAAGCTAAGTACAGAATTCCCTATTGTCTGTGTAGGTCGATTGAATATAGTTTTTTTTGTTGGTAAGCTTAGTAATATACAAGTAGAACTACATTGTGTGACGGTGCGTATTTCAGAACCTTATTGTTTTCTGTGTAGATATTTTTCGAAGTGTTAGTTTTGGAGTCTCGCAGGAGCACAATTTCTATTAAAAAAGTCAACTTTCTCCTCGAGCCTGGATTAGATTAGATTGTTATAGGGGATTATTGCACGGCGACCTGAAAGATCTATAGTGCCCCCCGGGTCCTTCTCAGAGTACCGCCGGCCTTCTCTCCACCAACATTGGCCATCACCGGACAGTGAGCTGTAGAGGCTCCTAGGAAGAGAAAATCTAAGGGCAGCTTCCTGGATTCGATCTCGGGACCTCCGCGTCTTGCTTCCTTCCTGCTCCCTTGACTTACGCCAAACTTCTCCGACCCTAGTTTGTGTACTGAATTTGTATGTGTCTGTAAAGGGTAGAGTCTGTCATTTAATTGTATTGTGTAATGTTGTGACGAATGCATGGAGTACTGAACTGTGGTAACTCGTGGGGTCGCTACTCTCCAAGTAACCGCATGCAACAGACACCCCTTGTGGGCTCCTCGAACTTAACTCAAACCAGATTTAAAAATTTGTAAGAAAGTAGCTGTTTATTTGTGAGTAACTATTTATATAATAAGTGAATAAAGTAGACATCTGAAATTGCATCTTAGCATGCTTCTTTTCTTTAATTCTGATTGGTTTCAAATTTTTTCCAACGTCAGAGGGTTTGTAGAGACTGGTTAATGAAACATCGGTTGTAGTGTTTGGCTGGAACTTTAACAACGGAAGCCAATGTCTCTATAAAAACGTGAATTCTAAATGGGCGAAAATCTGAAACCGGTCAGATTTAAAGCAAATTTGTTTGCTATGGTGGATACAAACTCATGTATTATCAAACATTGCGCGTCTAATTACCTTTCCTATAAAATTGATTTTTATTTCCTTTTCTTGTTACTCATTATTCATAGTTGTAAATATTTTTCCATATCTTTAAAACTTCCTTATATCTTCCTATTCAGGAATATGCAGTTTTATATTCTCTAGAGATTTAAAATACATCTTCAAGTGTTGTAGAAAAATTCTTTTTTTCATAAATCAGCCCAAGAGCCAGTAGTAGTATTCATAGCGGTTTTGATTTCACTTAAGTGTGGCTATTTCATTTAAATTTTAATCCAGCAATCACGAATGAAAAATTAGCGTAATGATTATTGCTATCTTCGACAATGTCAAATTATTTCTCTAGTTGGTGGGCAGCTCCTAATTTCAGCCTAACTACACCCTTATCGCAATCTAGTTTTGTAAGAATTTCTTAACACTGTTACCTCTAAGCTAAAGTAGGAGATGCTAGTTGGTAGAAGTTTTCACTAAATTTGGCTCACTGCTAGATTGCATTTGATCCTGAAAATCCAGTCTCTTTTTTTTAAAACAATTTCACAAATTATTTTTTAATATTTTTTTGGCAATACAATGATGTATATCAACATGTTAGACTGCAAAAAAGTGGTAAAAATTGAAACATTCCTCTTCTCATCATATATTGTCAGGTCTTTGGCAAAAGCTGAAGAATAACAAAAAAATAAAAGATGAAATTATGACATTCATCTTTTCAAAACAAAGATAATAATTTCTTCTTGATAGTTCAGAATTTGTTTATTGCAATATACCTCATTGTAAATGTGGTAGTACTCTCATGCCAAATTTATTTGTTACACGAATATTTTCACTTATCAAGTAAAGCACTTCACGGAAGCCTATTTGCTTTTGATGGCCTAGATATGAAGGACGTGGTACAAAGTTAAATCACAAATCTCTTTGTGTATTAGTGATTATATTAGTGCATATTAGTATATTAGTGTATGTAACTTCTATAACATTTCAAATAGTTATATTTTTTAATGCCATTAAGTTGGCCTTCTAGCAGCCCAGTATAAATGCGCATTATATACAAAAGTAGATTTTTCTTCTTCAACATCCTGGGCTGTTAGTGCAATTTAAGACCATTGTGTCTTGATTGAAAGCTAGTAGAGGCACTGCTACGTGGAAGCAGTCTCATCCCCCACCTCCATTAAATTTTAATATGAGCAAGAAAAATGTCCTGATGGTGAGCTCCAGCTTTAGGAGTATGCAAAACCTAAGTAATTGCACTATCAGCTGCCTTTGTGCAGGTCTTTGTATAACTTATATGTGAGAAGGTATCACTTTGAAGGTGTTATTTATGGTTAGATTCGGATATCCTCAGGAGAAGCCATTAAGGAATGGCTAGAATGGAATGGTCCTTAGAATTGTAATAGACTACGAGTTAACTATAAAGACTTCCACGTAAGCCTACAGTTATATTAAGTGTAGGTTTTGAAAAGAATGAATTCATAGTGGTAAGTATTTTTCCATATCTTTAAAGTTCATTATTTCTTCCTGTTTAGAGTAGAAGAGATATCTTATATTCAGGTAATCTTAATTTAATGTACTACTGTCAGAAGAAATACTACATTAAAATTAAAGTTTTTTATATATATAGAGATTGTGAAAAATCCAGGAAGTTCAAACTTGGCATTCGTTTAGTTACTTATATTCCTTTTTACTTATATTATTTGGTAATTTTAAGCTAGAATTGTGGGAACTAATTTTAATGTTTTTCATTGTATTTTAGCGAAAGATCTTGCATGTGTGTTGTACGAACAAAAAATCGCAGGAACTCAAATTGATATTCCGTTTAGATATCACCATCACATGTGACAATAAGTTTTTAGTGAACATTTCATCAAACCAGATTTCAGGTCAAAATCTGTCAACCAACAAGTCCCACTTTATTGGATAAATTCTTCTCAATTTTCTGCAAAACGGCTCTAATTTTTTTCTTTGAATTTGCTATCCTTGAAAATATATGTGTATCACTTTTATTTGAAATATTGTTCCACGAATTTCATGGGGTTTAGCGGATTTGTAGCGTTTAGCTCTTCTCAGTTTTCCCAAAAAAGATTACATGGTTCCATTCTATATAAATTCTAAGATAAGTTATAAGTTGCAAACATTCCGTGTTTAAAGAAAATATGTCGAGTTCGGATGTTGAGAAATGACAATTTTTGCACGCTCAAAAGGCACGTATATATACACACAGGTCAATTATATAAAGCAATATGAGGAAACCTCCTTCGCTCATGATTGGCTTCACCGATCCACAAAGAAAAAGGCAAAAATTTCCAGGCACATGGCTGAGCGAGAAATGCCTCCACTTTCATTCTAAGATTTGAATTTTTCTTAACTATAGCTTTGTATGCGAGCAAGCTAGAATTGAACCGAATTGAATTTTAAGTTCATAAAATTGTTAGAAATCTGATATTGATTATTTATTAATGAATTCACATTCCTTAATTAGGTATACGAAATTATGGCTGCAGTAGTTTGTTAAATTTCTATACTTAAACACTTAAATGATTGCTTCAAAAATAGAAAGTGGTTAGTGTTAACTCTTTCTATATCATAATAGATTTTATTTTATTTAATGATTTACATTAATGAATAATATATCAGACTTTTTTTTTTGTTTCTCTCTTGTTTCCTTTTTCACTTTATCTTTCTTTGATCTGTACTTTCGTAGTTCTTGAAGACTTGAGTATATAATTTGTATAATGTTACTGTTGAATTCTCTTGCAGGACACAGTGGGGCAATCCCTAGTAATGAAGAATGTGGCATTAGAGATGTTTGGGCGCACAATCTAAAAGAAGAATTCAAAGTAATACGCCAAGTCATACACAAATATAATTATGTCGCCATGGTATGAATATTTTTCTTTTTCTTTGGTACAAAAAAAAAAATTGCATTTATTTTATTGATTTTTTTGAAGTTTTTATGGGACTTATGTATTCGGTTGAACAATTTGGGGAAGGTTACTGTGTAACTACTGTTGCTGTCATTTTCCACTCAATCTCAAAAATAAGATCATAATAGGATTTCCTAAAATCCATTAGTTTCTTAAATTTGATCCCAATCTCATCTTCAAAATTTGAAGAAGAAACTTTTTTATACACAAAGGTGCATTTTTATGCTTAGTTTGCTTAATCTAATCTTTAGTTCTAAGACATATTTTTTTAAGTGATCTTTTAGGCTCCACGGCCACTTTTATGAAAAACACTTGAATTTCTTTCCGTTTATTATGTAGATAGAATGTGTCGCTGATCATACCCTAATTAGGCCACTTTTATGAAAAACACTTGAATTTCTTTCCGTTTATTATGTAGATAGAATGTGTCGCTGATCATACCCTAATTAGTTTGAGCTTCTGGGTTGAGACCACGTCAGTGGTTTGCTAGAAACCGACGTTTCGCCACATTGCCACGAGCTTCTTAAGGTCGTTACACTTAGAAAGCTTTTATTTATTTTTTACTCTCATTAGTAATTAGCTTGCCCTTGAATAAGCGAAACATCGGTTTAAGGCAAACCACTGACGCGGTCTGAACGCGTACTCAAACTAATTTAGGGTACGATAGATTTCCCATTTTGGAAACATTTCCGCCTGAGATTCTTTTTCCTTCAAATGGCGGCTGGATGTGAGGCCTCGTGGATGGATAGGTTGTGTTCCCTAAAGAACTGTCACACACCAGTAACGGTCGCACAAGTTAAATCAGCGACACATTCTATCTACATTAATAAACGGCCAGCTTATTTGGCCTAATTTAAAATCGTTGTGGATCTGTTTTGGGTTTCTTAAATGCCTATAAGGATTTTCCTTCGAACAAAAATATGGTAAATTCACTTTGCTTTCCTTAATTAGATTACTTTTAAGAAGTTTGCCTCTAGGCCACTGCAATCCAGGGATCAGTTGTGGCATGTTTAATTCGTAGGGTTGTGTTCAAATTTTGAGCGAAAAATTATTACTGGCCAATCTTTGTTGCGCAAAAGATTTCATCTATTTCTGCAAACAAAAGAAATATCTGTTAAAGTCATAATGTTGCGCTTTATTTTAGGCAACATATGAGGTAAATCTTATTATTGACATTTACTTGAGTGGCAAAATAAGTTCATTCATTAATTCATTCACTCGCAAGTATTGTACCGGCCTCCTTCAAGATTTCCATGCCCTTTCGAAGGGCCTATATAATGACTTCCACGACAAATTGTCTATAATCTTACTCTGGGAGCTGCTCATTCCAGGTTAACTCGTATAGCAGGCCTGGATGCAAATATAAGCTTTACAGTGGATTAGTCAGTGTCCTTAAGATTATACATTTTTTTTTTGAATTGTTTCTTTTCGTATGTTGTGGACAGCTCGAAATGGACAGCTCAAAAATCGCAGGAAGCTCAAATTTTATATCTGATGGGGTTTGATTAAAATAGGACGAACAGTAGTTAGCTATTTACTAGATTATCAGATTAAAATGGTAGTAGCTATTTTACTAGATTTCAGAATTTCGCGATTTTTTTTTAATCATCCAACAGTTTTCTCCTTCAAATTTCAGCACATTTACTATCTACTTCACAGATTTGCCACATTTCGTTGAGAAAATTAATTTTGTAACATTTCGGTCTCAACTAGTGTGTGTGTGTGACATGTTAATTTCATTTCTTTAAAGTATTATTACAAAATTGTTTAAGTTTCCATCAAGGGCAATAAATTGAAGTTCAAATATCTAGCTGAAGATAATTGTAATTACAAAAACTCGTGGGAGCGTTTCACGCCAGTTTCTTTTTTTATGAACAGAAGAATTTAAAAATGATCTCCATTCAAGTTCTATTTGGTATTTGAATTTCTTACAAAATTTAGTTTTCTGCTTAAACCCAGTACCGATATACCGATCTATATTAAATACTAATATTTTATATATTTTGTTATATATGCATATATATACCGGTATATCGAAATGCCAAAAACAGTTGTTACTAAATAATTGCGTAAGTTTAAATAATCAAGCGCATTATCGTATATACCGGTATTGTCGTTTGTCCATATTGAACAGGACTGCACTAATATTGAGTGTGTCCATTGCGCCGGATCACAGGACACAGAATTTCCCGGAGTGGTGGCGAGACCAATTGGTGAATTCAGGAGTACCGCTGACTATCAGTATCAGCTGTTAAGATGTAACGTTGATCTACTAAGGATCATACAGCTGGGACTAACATTCCTTGATGACCAAGGCAAGCCGCCGGCGGGATCCTACTCAACCTGGCAGTTCAACTTCAAGTTCAATCTGTCGTGAGTGTCCTAGATCACGGCATCGCTAAAACTAATTTTTGGAAGGTGGATGAATTAGAAAGTTCTAGGAATAAACTATTTGTCAGTGGCGTGCTTTTGATGAAGCAAGTGAAAGTTTTTTTTTTTAATTTTATTATAATTCATATTGAATTTAATGAATGTTAATTTTGGTTTTATTTAATATTTGTATTAACTATATCGAGAAAAAAAAAATTATTTCAGAATTCCGTATTTTCTTCATTTCATCATATGTTCTTCATATTAATTTTTATAGAATTTCTGCTTTCAATACATTTTATCATCATCAACTTTACTTCAGCTCAATTTTCAGTTTCAGAATTTTGTGGGCTCCAAATATTCCGAGAAAAAAAAAGGATTTTATAAAGAAAAACACTTGATAGAAAAGCTTTTACTTTTTCACACTGTCGTATAAGAATTGTTTGGCATATTACCGTATTTGATCGTTTTGGCGCAATACACATTCTTAGACATATTATGCCAGTATTATTAGCAATGTCAAAAGCTTTGTTTTTTAATTAGGTATTCGAATTGGTACAAACAAATGCCCCTTTGAATTGCGTTCCGAAAAAACAACTTCATAAAAAGTTAAAATAGAAGAAGTAAGATTAAAAATACATATTTTGAGATCCCTTAATAGCGAGAATGGTGTGTGTGTTTGTGTTTCGCATAGATATTCAAAGCGAAATATGGTAATATGTTTATTCAGTTTGGGATTGGGCGGGGCTAAGGTTCTCTCTCTCTCTCCTTTAGCTCTACGGTCCACGAAGGACCTTCTTGGCCTCCTCTGTCACCCTTTCCCACTCCTCTCTCACTAAAGCAATCCTTCTCCATCTCTTTACTCCCAGACTTCTGATGTCTTCCTCTACATCATCCAGCCACCTAATCCTCGGTCTTCCTCTTCTTCTTGCCCCTTCTGGGTGCCCATCCATTATTTTTCTGGGGAATCTGGAATCTTCGGGGCTAAGGTTGGCAACCGTTAAAATCCATCAATCACAATCCTATTAAACTTGAAGATTGGTTTATTAATTTTTTTCTCAGTTAATTTAATTTTCTCTCAAAAATACCACTTAACTGCAATTTTTTTTTTTTCTGTTATTTTTAAACTTAGTAAGGATCTGTAACTTTTGTTTACATTTTTTTTGGAAAACATTGTTTTTAGAATGCTGTTATGATGATTATGTTTACACAATATCAGTGAAGCATATTAAACGTTTAATCTCTTTATTTAATAAATAATACAGATTTTTATAACTTACAAAAATTAGTGTTTAAAAAAAATATTCGTTGTAATTGTTGAAGAAATTGAAAATGTCGTAAGTTTATCATACATTAATCATCAATAAATAAATATTTTCTCATAAGTTCTGTTATATGCAATGATTTCTGTTTTATTGTATCCGAAACTCCTAAAAAAAAAAAAAAATAAATAAATAAATAATAATTACTTTCCAGATACTCCATTGCACGCACGCCACTGAACAATATTACTTTGTACTTCAGTTTTGGTAAAACTTATAAAATATTACCATTCAAATAACTGTTTTTCAACAATATTGATTATAAATCCATTTGTTGATACAGTTAGTTGTTAACTTTATGAATAGCTATTTGATAATATATTCTTTCATTAGATTATTTTTATAGGTTCAGTATACAAAATTTAATATTCCCTTTGATATATTATATGATGCATATATTTAACTTTATTCGCACTTCATATAATTTATTTTCGATTCCTAAAACTTTTTATTCATTTATTTGTTTATTATAGTTTGTTATACATTGAGGTAAGCATTTGATATATTAATTGACTTTATTTGTTTTGGCATTATGTGCATTGTATATTGGTGTGCCTTGCCAATGGAAAAAAAAAAGGACTAGAATCTTCTGAATTGTATATTAAATTTAAATGTGAATTCTTACCGAGCTAGTTTAAAGACGATAGAGGGATGTGTAATAATAGTGATCCACTAATATTCAAAAAATAAAATTTTATTCATGTGGATTATTAAAATATTTACTAAACAAATGTTTTACCAAAAAAAATATTGAATACTGTGAATAATAATCAAGTTTTACCATTAAAGTTAATTTTGTAATTCAAAATCTTTATAGAAATATTTTTTATTAACTATTTGTAATAATCTTGTACTTAGTATCTGCTTAAAATATTTCAGAGAAGATATGTATGCTCAAGATAGCATAGACCTATTGCAGAATTCTGGGATTCAATTCAAAAAACACGAGGAAGAAGGAATCGATCCCCTTGATTTTGCTGAACTCCTCATCACTTCGGGCATTGTTCTTGTGGAGAATATTAAATGGCTCTCCTTCCATAGGTAATTTTTGTTTCTTGTTTTGTTGTTAAGAGAGAGTAAGATATGGTGGCCATTTACAGTCTGCAAAAAACTGATCAGTTTGAAGCCAATACAGTTTAGATCACCATCAGTCATCCTTTTTCAATGAAGTTTTTTTTCATTCTCTTACCAAATAAGAGGATGTATTTATTGTAAATCGTGTCAGATTTTCGAATATTGAGTTTTTCCACCAGAAATACGTTTTGATGTCCCCTGAGTCAGAGAAAGTTGTTTTTTTAGAAAATTGTATAGGTGAACACAATTCGAGCATAGCTCAAAAAAAAAAACGAAAAATCGCAGAAAGTTCAAACTAGACATTCCATTTTGGTATCACCATGGGATCCGACAGTAAGTTATTCCTCAATCAGAAATACATCACTGAATGTATTTTTCACTTTTTTAGCGATTTTTTACAAAAATAGCTTCAACGATTTTCTTTAAACTTGGTGCAACAACTATTACATATTAAGAGCTACAACTTTTATTTGAAATATTTCTTTGGGAAAATTCATTTAAGGGCACTTTTAGGGGAGGGGTGGTTTTTCTGTAAAGTGCTATCATGGTTGATTATACAATTCTATCATCCAAAGAAAATTAATTAGAAATAAATAGATAGCTAAAATTCCGAGTTTGAAGGAAATCAGTAAACGGGAAGTGCGCTTTTACTGAACAGTTTTTTCAGTTTTCGACGAAGTTCGTTTATATTTGGTACACAAACTATAAAAGCTGTCAATTATAATTTGGAGAACTGGAGTAAGAGAAAGTTGTGTGAGTGTTTCACACCAGATTTTTTTATAATATAATTTAGTGAACTCAGAATAAAAGAAGTCAAATTATAATAAGATTATATTTATTAAATTAAAAAAATTATTACTTTATGACGGTTTATATCATTAATAAAAATTACTTATTGTCCAAGATACATCTGATTTTCCATTGCATACTTTACCTTTTTTTCGATTAAATGCCAAAAGTCCTAAAAGGATGCTTCATTTAAATTTATGAATTCATGGCAAACTCGGAATTCATGGCTTCCCGCATTGTCAAACGCGTTTTTTTTATTTAAAGACACGACTGAAGAAAGTGCTCACACAATAATACAGAAAATAAAGATCATTTAATAGAGGCTTCGCGAAATTAAACTTATCTTCGCGAAATTTTCTTTTTTCATCTAAACTAGTTTTAGACTTAATCATTACAAAACTCTAGTTCGTTCTATTTCTTTTTTTATTTTGTTGCAGCGGGTATGATTTTGGATATCTTTTGAAACTTCTCACAGATCAAAATCTTCCTAATGATGAGAGTGAATTTTTTGAACTCCTGAAGATTTACTTCCCTACCGTTTATGATGTCAAGGTGAGTTTTCTTTACTAACTTGGAAGTGTTTGATTACTTACTTGGATATCTAAGAGTAGAAGGTAGATCAGTGTCGATGATCCCATTTGTATTAATTTGTACCCCCATATATCCTGTATGGTGCAGTTACTCAAAATTATGTCATATTCAATCATCTTAGTAATCATTTTTTTTTTTACTAGGAGTACCCAGTATGAGCTTTCTTTATCAAATATACATATTTTTTTTAGGATCGCTAGCCATTACTAGGTTTCTCTGACCACTTTTTCCTCCGTAGTACCCTATTTTTGGTATCCTCAGGAGTGAGCTCCACCTGCCATATCTTCCTCTACGGTCGCCATTCAATTTAGCCTTACCTTACCTCTTCTCCTTCTCTCTTGAGGCACCCATAGCATCAAATTCTAGGATATCTTTTCTGAGGAATTCATAAGATGTGGCCATACCATTACAACCGTCTCGCCTGCAGTGTTCCAAAATGGTAGTATTAGATTTTTTACTTTCTCTGATGGCCAAATTTCTAATCTTTTCGTTTCCAGATTTCTTGTGTTCTTGAGCACCTATGAACCCATGTCTCGCATCTGTATAGTATTATGCTCTGGACAGTGCGAACAAATTTTTTTTTGTGCTCTTAAAGATGCTTATATTCCCAGAACGCGATCAGCATGCTGATATCTTTCCGACCATACTTATTTTCATCTTATTTCTTTGATTGAGGGCCGTTAATTTTCAGGATCGACCTAATGTGTTTAAAATGGTCTGTTCTCTTGATAACATTATCCTGGATTTTGAGTGAGAGCATTTCAATATAGATACACTCGCTTTTGTAATTAACTAGTAGTGGGTACCTCCAAAAAAAAGAATTATTTTCTCTAGGCAAGTGGTTTGGCAGTGCTACCTTTTCCCGCTAGGTACGCTTACTAGACTCTCTCCCTGCTCAGTTGGCCAAGTAGCGTCATTAGAAACCGCCGCAGCGGTGATTGCTTTCTTAAGCCTATCCCAACGCTCTCGGCGATTTGCAATGGCGAACTTTAAGCAGCAACGCGCCAACATTAAATTCTGTTGGTGTGTCAAGAAAACAGGAGCAGAAACAGTTTCAATGCAGGAAGCTCTAAGTCAGGCAAGAATTTACGAGTGGTTTGCCCGATCCAGAAGTGGTCACTTGAAGATGAACCCTATACAGGTTAGGTTGTCCCTCAGTGACAAGAATAGATAAAAATGTAAAAAAAAGTGCGCGAAGCCATCATGTTAGATAGTCGCAGACAATCAGCGAATTAGGGGAAATAACTTGAATTTCCTGGAGTCCTAGAATCCTAGAATTTCGTGTCAAAGAATCCTAACTGAAGATTAGAACATGAAACGCGTTGAGACAAAGTTTGTTCCGCGACTGCTTTCCGATGACCAGCGCTGGAGAACCGAGTGACTGTGTGCAAAGATTTGAAAGAATAGGCACAAACTTCCCTGATTTTTTTGTCAGAAATCATCACAGGGACCTTGTGAAATCTTGGTGTTACGGTTATGACCCTGAAATAAAACAGCAATCTAACCAGTGGAAGATAGCTAATTGCCCAGACCAAAAAAAAACACCGCAAGTGAAATTATATTTGAAGTCCATGATGGTTTGTTTTTTCGTCATCAAAGGAGTCGTTAACGTTGAATTTGTTCCTCAGGGCATTACAACAAACCAACATTACAAGCGAGTGCACGAGGCAGTGAGAACAAAACGACCTGCTTTATTTTGACACGCACCTGCCTTACATAGCGTTGAAAATCAACCAATTTTTTGCGAAAAATGGCATGACAACAGTTTCTCAACCTCCTTACTCGCCCGATCTAGCTCCCTGCGACTTCTTTTTTCCGAAGAATGAAGAAAAACCTAAAAAAAAAAAAAGAAGCGTTTTCAGGACGTAGAAGAGTTTAAGAAAAAATCGCTGGAGTCACTCAAGACCATTATTTCAGAAGAATATAAAAAATGTTTCAAGCAATGGAAAATACATTGGGACAAGTGCATATCTAATGGACATTATTTTGAAGGGGATTAATGTTTTCAAGATGTTGCCTTAAATAAAAAAAAAAGTTTAAACAAGTAATTGTCGTTTTTCTTGGGTACCTCCTCATATGAGCCCTCTATTTGTCGTTTTTCGCAACTATTTCTCACTTCCATCTATCTCTCACATATAAACGTCACATCGTCTGTGTCTTGCGCATTTATTCTGTAAAAAATTTTATATGCTCTAGATCGCTTAATATTGTATGCGTCTGCTTCCCCAAGTCTTTATCGACTTGATAAAGAGAAGACTAGTACTGCGCTCAAGATTTTTGTCTTCTTGAGAAGTCAAGAATTCTTGAAGAAAGTGTAAAATTTTTTTTTTTATTTTTCAGTACTTAATGAAAAGTTGTAAGAACTTGAAAGGAGGTTTGCAAGAAGTCGCTGACCAATTAGAACTAACGAGGGTAGGGCCGCAACACCAAGCTGGCTCTGATTCATTACTTACCGGCATGGCTTTCTTCAAAATGAGAGAAGTATGATGTCCATGTATATTATAGACTTGTATTTCTGTGTATAAGAAATGTAACAAATCTTCTTTGGGGAGAAATTATCCTAAAGTATATGTAAGAAAAATTTAATATTCTGAAAAAAGTGTGAAGAAATCCGGCAGTGATTGAAGTATTCTATTTTATTATTAGAAAGCTTACTTTATTGACTGTGAAAGTTGATTAGAGAGGTTCGGTGTATAATAAAAAAAATTATGACGAAATATGGGCAATATTACCTGCCTTAATAAAGATTTGTTTTATACTTTATAAAACCTAAGAAATATTAATTATTACTTACAAAATATAACAAAACGAACCACTCTTTTTCGAGAGATTAGAAAAATATTGTTTTAACTCTTATATGAAATTATAATAGCATAACTAACTGTTATGGATCTGGACAAATATTGTTTATTTGTTCAACAAAAATTAAACTGGATTCTATACCAATGTGGTTTTTATAAACATACACCTTCCAGAGTAAAATTTTTATATTGTAAAAATTTCAACGCTAAAATTTTTTCGCTTCGAGTTGGTGTTAATTTTTTTTATAATAAAATTAAAATTTCTTTAAAAAAATGAAGAAGATAAACATCCTTTATAACAAACTTGTTTTCAGGGGGGGCAATATCGAGTATATCCCCCCCCCTGCGGATGTTAATTATCATAACTAATATATATTTGTTTATTTTCTTTTAAATATATTTATTATTTAATAATTTCTTCATTTGTTGTTTTAATTAGATGTTTTTCGAAGACAACATAGACGATGGGAAGTATTGTGGCCATCTCTATGGACTCGGCACCTCATTTGCTGTCAATGGGAACAGTTTCCATGACAATGGTGATAATGGCAGCAATTCGTGATACGACACGTTTAATAATGATTGATATTATCCGCGTTTACTGTACATAGCTTTGTTTACCTACTATATTTACTACTACTACTACTACTATTATTATTATTACCTTGCTCCCCCTCAATCCCTGAAAACACAGTGTCGACATAATCTCAAGAGATTCCTATATATGATTGTATTTAGTATCGATCCTAATTACAATTTGCTCCATCTTATATGCCCCTCCTTCCACATAATTTTTTTCTCCCCCTCCCCGCTCTAACTCTCTGATCCTCGCTCCTCGTATAATTTATCGAACAATTTTTTAATTATACACATAATAATTTAAAATATCTTTTGTTTTATAATAACTCCAAGAAAAAGAGAGAGAGAGAGAGAAAGAAAAAAAAATTCAAAAAAGTCAAGGAATATTATTATATTACACCTTATATATATATATAGTCAGATTTTTTAACTCCGTTTTCAATCGACCAGGATTTCCTGCTATCTGTGATCTGTTATTAAAAAAAAAAAATATATATACGCAATTTGATTTGTTTGTTTTTTATTTGAAGAAAAAGATAAACTATAAATAATATATTTAAAACAAATTTTTAACATATATGTATATTATCGACCAAAAAAAAAAAAATATTTTAACCCAAAGTAAAGTATTTATGAAAAAACATTCGGTAAAAAAAAAAAAAAAATTGTTATTTTTTTTTTTTATGTATTTTTAATTCTTTGCCGTTATTAATTTTTTCTGTTACTGCTTTTAAAAAAAATAAAATGTAATAAAATAGAAAAAAAAAAAAACCTAAAAAAAAATATATAGAACTAAAATAGTAAATTTATTTGAGGAAAAAAAAAATGTCAATTTTGTGAACCGTTTTTCGATTTTTTTTTTTTTTTTTATTTACTTTTTTTTTTTAGACTTGTCAGGAAAGCCTGGTGGTTTTGAACAACGGGGCATTTATAAAGGACATACTCTGAATATGAGGGAATTTTTTAAAATATCATCAAGGAAAACTGGAAAAAAGTAATTAATGAACAAAAGAAATGTATAGTGATGTTTGATTTCTTAAGAATTTCAACATTTGTGTGGTTTTATTATTTTCTTTTTAAGACCATCCTTTGTATAAAGAAAAAACAATTATATATATATATATATTATATTATATTATATATAATATAAAATCTTTTTGTATTTATTTAAAATTTACTTACTGCAAAAGAAATATATAGGGTATTTGTAACAACAAAAAAAAACTTATTAATTAAAGTTATTTTGAATTAATTGAAAAGGATAAAAAAAACCATGAAAATAATTTTTATAAAACGTCCAGGTTTTGATGATAATGTTTTTGATCTCATTTATGAAATTGTAAAAAATGAAAAAACAAAAATTCCAATTCCAATTTTTATAAAATAAAGTTAGGGAAAGAAGTTTTATATTTTAAAAATATTTTGTACAAATAGAAAAATAAATAAATAAATAAATAAATAAAAGACATAGCAAGAAAATGGGACATTGTACAATAAATTATATAGCTTCTTTCCTGGACTTGTATTTTTGTAAAAAATAAAATCTTAATGCCTAGTTTTTTTTTTTAACCTCGAAAGAAAAAAAAAAATATTTATATGTATTCAATTTTTGCGTAATAATTGAGTAATTTAAAGCTGAAGATGGAAATGGATGGCGCAAACTTTTGGATGATGAGGTCCTCTCCAGGATCATCGTTGAGCCTGAATAATAAAATAAATGAGTAATTTACATTATCTAAAAAATTGGCTGGTCACTTATTTTTATTTATTAATAAAAAAAATACAAAAACAAAACTACAACTGCTGTTTAATTAATTAAAGGGTGGAAAATGTTTGTACAAAAGTAAGTTTTCATTTTGTATTTAGATATAATCAACATGGTTTAATTTAAAAACATCAACACTTAACAATTTCATAAATTTTTTATAAACATCAAAGAAAGAAAACCTGTATAAAATAATAAAAAATGTCCACAACTTTTTTTTTAATTAGTTTTTTTTTTTTTTTTTATATATATATATATAAATTAATTATTACACCATTAACTTAGCAAATAATCTTTTAATTAATTGTACTAAATCACTTTAAAAACAATCTATTCCAACAAAAAATTAAATGGAAGTGCAGGGGTGTTTTTTTTTATTTAGTTAATTTATTATTATTACTACTTTGGAAATTATTTAAAACGAAAAGATAACTTTACAAAAAGTTATGGATATATATTTGTAAAATTTGTAAATTATAACAAAAAAAAAAAGATTTTTTCACCAGTTTCAATAATAAATTTATATAAATAATGGGGAAATATATTTATAAATTTCAGAAATTTGTAAAAAAAAAAATAAAACTTTTTTATACTTTGTAAATTTACGAATTGTGCAAATAATTGAACATTTTGAACATTTTTTTTTTCCTTTATTTTTTTTGTTGAAAAAAAATATTACTAATTTAAAATTACCTTACTTTTTTTTTTTTTACAATATTTACAAATACCATAAAATTAGTTTTACGACTTGAAATATAAAATATATTGGGTATCTGTTGTGTAATATGTTCACAAGGTGTTTCAACGAGGTGGATCTTTAATTGATTAGACGTAAGGCCATACATGAATAGGGACTTCCTGGAAATGTACAAATTCAAAATAAGAACTTATTAAATTTTGAAATATGTTTATTTTATTTTTTTTATTTTTTTATTTTACCTTTTTTTTTTAAGGCCTGTTCTCACATTACACAACTTATAATAATCTAGCACAAAAGCGCGTTAACACAAATGTTCGCGTTAGCAGAACGTTAGCGTGCTTATTTCAAATGATATTTAATGTAGCAGCAAATGCTATAAAGCCCCGCGTGCATTCAAGGACATTGCTTGCATTGCCTCAACTAAAGGGAATGGAATATCAAGCATAGATTTTACAATTTCTTTAGCCAATATCCTAGGGGGCGACCGATGAAAATTGTAGGTCATATAAACAGAATTGTCACTTTTTTCCAAACAACCGATTGTAAGCAAATATCTATAAATTAAAACAAATCTGCTTTATTAAAAATATTAATTGAAAATAAATTCAGTTTTCCAATTTTTTTATTTTTATTTAAGGCATGTCAACATCTATGGTCATTGCGTCCCGGAGCCTTCTCAGCGCATTGTTGGCCATCGGACAATGTTCTCCGTTACATAAAACACTATCTATCACCAGACGGTGAGGCTCCTAGGAAGAAAAAATCTAGGGCAGCACAGCTGCATTCGAACCCGGGACCTCCATCCGCGTGAGATTCCAGTGCGCCAACCGAATATCTATGCGCCTAGTCGTAACTAACCGAACGTGTTTTTTTTATTTATTTACAAATTAGTATGGGCCAGCTCACTTAGAGCTTTACACATAGGGCTAATTGAAAGATAAAGAACAGAAAAATTAAAACAAAGATGAGTTTTCTCAGAGATCTTAGAGTCTGGGTTTTAATCTTCTGGATGATGTAGGCTCGCCTATGTGTTAATGTGAAGCTGAGGGTAGTGTGTGAAGCGTTAGAAAGAAATTGTCTGTAAGTTTAGTCATGTGTGTGTATGTATCTGGTATGTCAAGTTCTCTGTGTGTTTGTGTGTTTCTGACAAACCAGGGAGCGTTTAGTGCAATTCGTAGTACCTTGTTTTGGAAAGTCTGCAATCGTTTTGTCAGTGTGTTGCTAGCTGGTATGCAAACTGGACAGGCGTATGTCAGGAGAGTTCTATAGAATAGTGTGGTGCAGGAGTGTTTGAGTGGTGTGTTTCTGTTAATGAGTGGGTAGAGTTGTTTCAGTAGGGTGAATGCTTGTTGCAGTTTAGTGTTAATGTGTAGTCTCCAGGTGAGTTTTGTATCGAGGATTACGCCCAGATAACGCACTCCTTGGTCTTTTTGTTTCCAGGGAATTTCCTGGTTGTCAATTGTTAGTAGGCGAAGGTCTTCGTTTCGAAACCGCCGGAGAGCGAAGATTTTCGCTTCAGTTTTAGACGGGTTTAACTTTAGCTTCCATCGGTGAAACCAGCCAGATATACAGTCTATTGATGTTTGTAAGTCTGTAATGCATGTCCGTATTGGATTAGGCTAACATGGTATCGTCCGCGTAGGTAGCTAATGTCGCTGTAGTAGGTTCAGGTATGTCCGAGCAGTAGAGGTTGAAGAGTATTGGGCTCATGATTGCCCCTTGTGGTAGTCCCGCTAGTATTTGTCTTTCTGTACTGAATGTATTGTTGAGTCTTACCTGGAATGTTCTGTCTTGTAAGAAGGATCCTATTATTCGAGTTAGGTATGTTGGTGCGTTTGTGCTTGTAAGTTTGTAAAGTAGTCCAGAGTGCCAAACAGTATCAAATGCAGCAGCTATGTCAAGAAATATTGCTGCCGTGTATTTTCTTTCCTCAAAATTGTGTACAATGTGTTCTGTGACTCTTTTTAGTTGGTGTAGTGGTGAGTGTTTTTGTCTGAATCCAAACTGATGAGGTGGGATTGTGTTAGAGTCTGTCAAGTGTTTTAAGAGTCGTTTGTATATTATTTTTTCTAATATTTTGGAGAGAGAGTTTAAGAGACTGATAGGGCGATAGCTGTTAGGATCGCTTTTTGGCTTACCAGCTTTGTGAAATACTATCACTATAGCATTCTTCCACTGTTTGGGAAAATATCCTAATCGAAGACAAGCATTGAAGATCCCAGTTAGGAATGCAAGATCTTTCAGAGGCAGGTTTTTTATGACAATATTGGGAATTAGATCGTCTCCTGGGGCCTTTTTGTTGGGGAGACCTTTGATAATGGATAAAATTACGGAAGGAGAAGTAAATGCGATAGGAAGTTCTGCTGTATGGTGAGGTTGTTGGAGTTCGGAATTGATGTGGTCTTCAATGTCCTGGTCCGTATGGTCAGTTAGAGTAAATTTGTTTTCAAGATGAGTCGCTATTGCTTCGCATTTTTCTTCATCGCTTATTGCCAACATGTTGCCTGATTGTAGTGGAGGAACCTGAGTGTGTTCGTTTAGCAGTCTTTTTGTTTCTTTCCAGAGACAATAGTCGCCTGGAGTCATCGCTTCTAAGTATGTTCTGTAAGTGGAGATTCTGTAGTTGTCGAGTTCCCATTTGATTTGTCTAGCTAGTCGATTGAAGTGAGTTTTATTTGAAGGGTCTCTAGTTCTCTGCCAAATCTTACGGATTCTGTTTTTCTCATGGATTAGGTTCAGAATTCGCCCTGGTAGTCTGTTAGTTCTGTGGACGTTGTCTTGTCGTTTATAAGTAGAGTGATAAACACCTGTGTAAATGTGTGAAGTGAAGTGTCAATGTCGTCGTAGGACCTGTAATGAGTTGGTATTGTTAGTAGGTTATTCATTTCATGTCTGTAAGTTTCCCAGTCTATCTTTCCAGTGATTAATTTTGGTGGTTGTTCATTGCGTTGTATGTGAGAGTGAAACGTACATATTACTGGAAGGTGGTCTGAGTCCAGTTCACTGATTGGGTCCAGATGTATTGGCATATTAACATTGCGTGATAATGCGATGTCCAGTATGTCAGGTTGGTAGGTACGTTGTGTAGGATAAAATGTAGGTTCTTCTGGGGCTGAGAACAGTATGTTTAAGTTGTCTGTCGCCATCAATAGCTTGGTATCATTGTTATTGGTAGTTCGGCATCCCCAGTATGTATGTTTGCTGTTGAGATCTCCTAGTAACAGTGTGCTGTTATGTGTAAAAATTTGTTGAAGGTCGTCTTCCAGAAGTCTAGTGTTCGGTCTCAGATAGACAGATGAAATTATTAAAGGGCCTGCTTGGGTAGCTACCTGAATAGCTACAGCTTCAAGATTAGTTAATGGAGTTAGAGGGAATATCTGGTGTTTAATGCTTATTTTCACACAGAGGGCGACTCCACTTGAAGCTACACGTGCCTGTCTATCAGTTCGGTAGGTGATGTATCCTGGTATTTTAAGTCGGTCAGTTGAGTTAAGATGTGTTTCGGTAATGCATCCGTATGTCAATGTCGTATCTAGTAAGAAAGTCAGAGAATATAGGCGTTCGTGATTTAAGTCCGTTGGCATGTTAAGTTGTGAGTGTGAAGCTGTCTATGATTGTCCATTGTTTGAAAAAAAGAAGTTCTGAACCAGGTTAGAGAGCAATTGTTTTAGATGTGGGATGATAGGAGTGATTACCTGAAGGAGGACCGAACGTGTTAAATTCACTGAATCAGATATAGCAGTGCCTTTTTACTTCCTCTTACAGATGTATTTACTAAATGTTTTTTTTTCACTTTTCTGTGATTTCCTCAAAAATGACTCCAACGATTTTCTTCAAATTCGGTATATCAACTACACATACTTAAGATCTACAAATTTTACATAAAACATTTCTCTGGGAAAATTCATTTATGGACACTTTTAGGAGAGGGTTTTCCTCTAAAGTGCTATTTCAGTTTTCTACACAATTCTATCATCTAAAATCTAAATAATATTAGTTAGAATTAAATATGTTGTTTGAAATTCCGAGTTTGAATAATGTCGGATGACTGGAAGTGCGTTTTTACTGAAAAGTATTTTTCAGTATTCTGCTATTTTCTTTAAAGTAGGAATGTAAACTACACATGTAGAGAGCTGTAACTTTTATTTGAACATTTCTCCGGATAAAGTCATTTAAGAGGGCTTGGCTTCGGGAGAGGAGCCCGCCTCGTTCTCACGCTTCCCTACATTTTTACCTCTCTTTCTCTCTTGGTGGTGGGATTGTCCGCACCTTGAACTCTCGGGGTCTGCCCCTTTCTTACTCCCCCACACCCTTCAAACGTTCTCTATTCCTCTAAAATTTCTTCACTTGTCTTCTATACCTTGCCTGGACCACAGTGTTTGTACGGTTCTCTTATTCTGTCGCCTGACTAGCTAACATCTGTTCACCAGTCTTTAATTTCGCCATTAAATTTTGTGTCACCTTATACGCGCCTATTCGCCGTGGTAATTAATATTGACTCCGCGGTGAGTAATAAGACTCATTTCTACGAGCCATCACCTTCACGAGACTATATCACCTGCGCCTTTGTGGACTCACCATCACCGCCGCTTCAACAGCAGCGTCACCCGCTTCTACGGTGCACTCCATTTCCTTTCTGCTCACCTAAGTTCCTCTTCACGCCACATCTTCCTTACTCAGTCCGCCATTCGTCTCATTAACCCTTCTTCGATTCATCACGTACCGTTACCAAATTGTAAGTCTCGTTTTCATTGGTTTTACATTATTATTCATTTTTGTTTTTCACCCGCTACTCGCCATTTTGCCTTGGGTGTCTGCCGCGCATACATTTTGGTCTCCCGGCCCGGATAAGAACCGGTTTCGTTGATTGTTTGTCGCCCATCATGGCCCCAAAAAAGCATCTCCTCTCCGGAACGCCTCCTATTTCAGCAGCTGCCTTCGAACGCCCAACTCGTCGAGCTAAGGCGTTTTTCCAAGGTCAGATTGATGAAATACTAGTATTACGAAAGGAAAGCGCCATCACGCCCGAGTTCGCACTTGTCCACCAAGACCTCTTGGCAAAGGAATTCCAGTCTTTCCTCGAGGTTGTTGATCCACTTGATCATGCGGATAAGGTTCCAGACGGCTTCTCCGAGGAGGCTTTCGAGGATAGATACCAAAAGATTCGCCTTATTTATTTCCGCATCCAGCAAATCCTCGGCGATGCCCGTCCTCAGGTACCAATCACGCCTGGTTCCGCTGGCACCGCTTCCTCCAACCCTCTTCCTTACCTGCGCCTTCCCGCCATCCCCATTCCCAGCTGCTGAAGGTTTTTATTCATTTTATTCTTGTGTTATTTTGTCAGTGTTGTGTTTGTTGTTGTTATTATTATTTTTTTGGATCTGTGGCTTGTTGTTGGGTATTTTTGGGGCTCTGCTGTTGTTTTGTTCAGATGTATCAGGTTTCTTTTGGATAGCGTGTTTCCACGCTGCTTACTTGGGTTGGTGGAGGAGGGAGGGAAGGCGGTAATTTTTCTTTAGCTCTCTTCCTCCTTCTCTCTCTGAAGTCGATGGCTTCTCTGGGCGGGTGTGAGCCAAAAAAAAATCCCCATTCCCAGGCCCCGCGCCCTTCGCTTTGCAATTTAATCTATTCAACTTGTAAAAGTTCTTAAATAGAGTGATTTTAGAGTATTTTTTTAGTGTGTTGAACTTTCTGAGCTTAACGAACCGCAAAAGCCAGTGTACAGCTTTGTGGTTTTTCGTTCGGCGAGTGGTCTCCTGCGTCCACGTTCGCCGGGGCTGGATACCAGGCAGAGTTTTGGTAAGTTTTGTTGCACCATTTCTGCCTGGGCTAAAGGGAGAGTAACACTTGTAGAGGGGGATGGAGGCATGCAAACCGCTCTTTTCAGAACAAGGGTGTAAGCTTCGGCTTGAGCCCAGTGTAAATATTGTAAATATAGTACACATATGACGAGCACACCGATGAAAGCTAGATCGTCTAGTCCTTTCTCGGACATCGAAGTGACACCACCCTGCCTAAAAGGCATGATTGGTGGTATTCGAAGAAAATTGTTTGACGAGCAACGAAGGTTGCTACATGTCTGAGATGGTTCAAGAAACCACTAGTGACGTGGTAGTAAATACTGCCGAGTTCAATAAAAATAAAAGACCCGAGAATGATACGAATGGCTTCCGCAAAGGAGAAGATATCACCACTGGGTATGTGACCGGTGATCCCATCCTTAGAGCGAATGAAATAGAGTTGGAGTTGATCTCCTATTGCCAGGACCCTAGTATAAAAATAACTAAGGGCAACACCTTGTTCATAACGAAAAAGGTCAAGGAAGTAACGGCCATCGTGAATGAGATGGCCACACGCGTCGCGTGGCTTGAGGGCAAGCTTGCAGCGGCAGACACGGAGGCAGTAAAAAGGCAGCAGTCCTTAGAGATGGCAGTTCTCTGTATATTGGAGAATACTGACCAAATTAAGGCCGACACAACGAAACTGTCTGTGTCTTCGCTTGGGGCAGCCCGTAAGCCACAAAAAAAAAAGCGTTGGCACAAGTGAAAGAAAGAAAAAGGACATCGCAGGATCATCCGCAACGGCTATTTCCTATGCGGAAGCGGTATACAAAGGAAGCCAGCCTGAGGGAAAGCAGGCTAAGACTAAGTCAAAAAAGAATCAGGAGCAAAAGAAAAAGCAGCCTGAAAAGAAGGCAGTGAAACAGCAGCTGCCAAAGAAAAAGCATGTGGTCCTGATCAGGCCACAAGATGATGCGGCAGTACAGACAAGCGACCAAACTAAAGAAATACTGAAGGGCAGTCTTAACCCTTCTGAGGAAGGCTGGCAGGTCGTATCCCTCCGACAAGTCAGAAGTAAGACACTCGTAGTTGAAACAGGAGGCCCTGAGCAGGCGCAAGCCCTGCTGAATAATGAAAAGTTAAGGTGCACTGGTCTGCAGGCTGAGTTGGCTAAGAAACGGCTCCCAAGAATGATAATTTTCGACGTACCAAGCGATCTTGATGAGGCACGATTTATCAAAGCCTTAAACGATCAAAATTTGGGATCGGTATTGCCGAAACCTGAGTTCCAGGACTCCTTCCAGGAGTGTTGGCGAAGACAGGTAGGAGCAAAAATGGTTTGCAAAATTGGGTAGTAGAAGCCACGCCAAAAATGCGTGAACTGAGGGGAGCCCTGAGTAGTGGCAGGGTTTACAGAGTGGAGCCGCTGTAAGGTAATGGACCACAATCAGGCGTCACGTGGTTATAAGTGTCAAATATATGGGCATGTGGCAAGGTACTGCAAGGAGAAAGATTTCACTGAGCCACGAAAGGACATAGTTATGATAAATGCCCAAACAAAGCCGAAGCCCCGACATATGCCGCCTGTAAGGCGTTCCGAAATCCGCACAGCCACTCTGTGAAGAGTACTAAATGCCCAGCATACCAGAATGCTTTAGACCGTCAACTTGCCAACACTGGCTATGGAAGAAGCCCGTAATCTTACGCACAGTGGCCTGAGAGTGTTGCAACTAATTGCGCAACGCTCAAAAACAGTAATGGCTGAGGCGCGAGATCTCATCTACTCAAGGGGCATAGATGTTGCATTAATTCAGAAGCCATATACGTTCAATGCGAGCGTTAAGGGCCTGGGATTGCAGCATCGTATCGTCCACGCTTCCTATGATGGATGGATATGGACTGCCATTGCGGTGTGCAATCCAGACATCACTCTATTGCGTCTTCCTCAGTACAGCACCAGTCATTGTACCTGTGTGCTGTTAACTGCTGCAAATGGCGTTGAGCTGATGCTGGTGAGCTTATACTGCCAGCAGTCGTGCGTCATAACGTCGTCTATAGCCCTCTTAAGTCGGCACCTGCGAGAAAACAGGGGAAAAAAATAATTGTGGCCGCCGACATCAATGCATGGTCACTCATGTGACATTCTAGATGACAGAGGCAGGCATTTTGAGGAGTGTATTGTCTCAAATGATCTGTGTGTCCTTAACGTGACTGGACATTTGAAAACGTTTATAGGAAACGGTATCTGCGCTGAACACAATCTGGATGTTACCTTGTGTACAGCTTCGCCTGTTGACAGGGTTCATGATTGGAGGGTGGCAGACTGGGTAACTGGTGATCACAGGATGATACTTTTCGAAGTTGCCTGGGACACCAGGCCATGTCCCACCTATGATGGTCTAGAAAGATAGTCAATCAAAAGTGTTGATTGGGAAGATATAAGGTCCTCCTCCAGCGCAGTATTGACACGCTACATGTCCAAGTGGATACCGTTGCTGGTGACGACAGGGCAGTCACGAAGCTGACTGGGGCAATAGCAGGCGTGAGTGGTGAGGCGTTAAAGAGAATACCCACTAGTCGCACGCGCCGTGTCCCTTGGTGGACACGAGAGCTTACAGCAGCCAAAAAAGAAGTCATGAGGCGGAGACGATACCAACGGGAACGTGATAATGAATCCGTCAAAGTTATATGATGAGTATCGAAGTGCCCGAAGGCAATAAAAAAAGATGGTGCATCAGGCTAAGACCTCAAGCTGGCGGGAGTTCGTGGAATCAGAAGGTAATAGAGATCCCTGGGGTATTGTTTACAAGATGCAAGCCAATAAGATAAGGGCGGACCTGATACCAGCTAGTCTAAATATAGACGGAGTATCGGGTGCCGGGTCCTGGCAGGAATCAACTGAGCACTTGTTGAAAGTACTTCTCCCTATAGTCCGCAGGACGACACGTGTTTGCAAAAATGTCGTCGCGACACAGCCTATAAATCACCTGCTCTGGCTGAATCCATAACGGAGTTCGATATTTATGATATTAAGTTTGTTGGTGGTGAAATCAAAAACAAGAAGGCTCCAGGAATGGGTGTGATTAATGGAGAGATTGTCCGGAAAAATGAGGAAGTGATAAGTCAGTATCTGTTTGACCTTTTCAATGGGTGCCTGAGACTGGGATATTTTCCCAGTCAATGGAAAACAGGGCTTGTAAAAGTATTATACAAAGGTGGGAACAAGCCCATAGATAGTGCAAAGTCGTATCGATTGACACAACTCCTGCCAGTTTTTGGGAAACTACTGGAGAAACGGATTATAATGAGATTAAAAGTTTAATCAGTTTCAGTCCCAACCAGTATGGTTTTGTATCGGGAATATCGACGATAGATGCGATATCTGAGATCCTTGAATTGGTGCGTGGCAGTGGGCATAAGTACGTCCTCATAGTATTTCTGGACATCGCTGGGGCCTTTGACAGTGTTTGGTGGCCGACTGTACTGGAGTCACTCAAAGGAAGAGATTGTCCACCAAATCTTCTAAAAATTAGTTCAAAGCTACCTCACCCAAAGGGTGGCGGTGCTAGTGACTCAAGCCGGCGAGATTTCAAGGCCAATAACAAGGGTTGTCCGCAGGGCTCGGTGGTGGGCCCGTTCCTGTGGAACCTAGTTATGGAGAATATAGAGAATATGGATTACTGTGACTCGGTTGCATACGCAGACGACTTGGCAATAGTTGTCCATGGAGATTCTCGTCGGGAGTTAGAGGAGCGTGCGAGCGCAGTTGTGTCCCGAATAAAGAAATGGTGCCAAGGGGAGAAGCTTCAGATTTCGTTTGAGAAGTCTAAAGTGATGCTCATCAAGGGCAAACTTCATCCAAGTCGTCCTCCTTGGATCAGGGTGGACGAACAAAGAATAGTCCATGTAACCCAGTTTGAGTACCTGGGCGTGCTTTTGGATTGAAAGCTTTCTTTTAAGCCCCATATTCAGCGGGTGGCCTCAAGGTGTCTCACTTGTACCAGGGAATCAAAGAGTAGCTCGTGGTGAGTGGGGGCTGAAGACTGGCGTGGCTTTGACCATTTATAGGGGAGTAATAGAGAATGTTGCAACGTACGCAGCTGCTTGTTGGGCCGAGAGGCTTGACATGCGGTCGTGCAGCGGCACTCTGTTACGGATGCAAAGAGCCATTTTGTGTTCAGTAACAAGGGCCTATGCGACTTCCTCCACGGTCTCCTTACCGGTGATCGCTGGGGTGTTGCCGCTTGATCTCCTCGCGGAGATGAGGGCCCTTACCCATAAGTTCAAGAAAGGGGGAAGAATTGTCCTTGATGGTTAGGAGTTGCCCAGTCAGATCCTCTTGCACAAGTAAAGAAAATGATCCGAGAGTATGAGATTGGGAAATGGCAGAGGCGCTGGGATGAAGCAGAGAAAAGGAGAACCACATATGAGTTCTTCCCCACAGATGAGAACCACATATGAAATCTGCATCACAGCCTGTCGAAACGATGGCTGGAACTGTCCCAAACCGCGACGCAATACTTCATGGGGAGTTCAATTCTAAGCTCCATGAGCTGGGATTGAAAGATTCCCCTAATTCCGAATGCGTTGAACGGGACACGATGCATCACGTTCTCTTCCGGTGTCCTCTCCTCGACGAGGCGAGAATCCATATGGAATTCAAGCTGATAAGTAGGGGAGAGGTATGGCCGGGAGACTGTACAGTACTGACTAAGAGTGCTAGAAATTTCAAAGACTTTGTGGAATTCACTCGAGAAGTTCTAGACGAGAAGGACTAGACGGATAAGTAGAGGTCCGCCTCCCCGTGGCAGGGACGGTAACTTATCTACCGTGTAGATAAGGCCAAGTGACCATAGGCACCGGTTTTGGCACTAAGCGCTAGGTACGGTGGCTAAGAGTGTGTTCAATAATAATAATCCCCATTCCCACCTTTTCCTGCAACATCTGCGCCTGGGGTGCATTCAGAGATTTGTTCAAATCCCTGGTTATAGACCAGCCCTCTCTGTCTGATGTGGGGCGACTCCACTATTTATTTGGATCCTTGGACGGCCCGGCCAGAGCCATCATTGCCAACATCCCTTTTAGAGGAGAGACAGTTTCCTCACGCATGGACCTATAACCGCCGGCGATTTGCCGAAACACTCCTATCCCGGCTGTTGGAAACCTCCTCACGCTTCCCCACATTTTTACCTCTCTTTTTCTCTTGGTGGTGGGATTGTCAGCACCTTGATCTCTCGGGGTCTGCCCCTTTCTTACTCCCCCACACCCTTCAAACGTTCTCTATTCCTCTAAAATTTCTTCACTTGTCTTCTATACCTTGCCTGGACCACAGTGTTTGTGCAGTTCTCTTCTTCTGTCGCCCGACTAGCTAACATCTGTTCACGAATCTTTAATTTCGCCTTTAAATTTTATATCGCCTTATACGCGCCTATTCGCCGTGTAATTAATATTGACTTCGCGGTGAATAATAAGACTCATCTCTACGCGCCATCACCTTCACCTGCGCCTTAGTGGACTCACCATCACTGCCGCTTCAACAGCAGCGTCACCCGCTTCTAAGGAGCACTCCATTCCTCTTCTACTCACCTAAGTTCCTCTTTACGACACACACCCACACACCACATCTTCCTTTCTCAGTCCGCCATTCGTCTCATTAACCCTTCTTCGATTCATCACTCACCGTCACCAAATTGTACGTCTCGTTTTTATTAGTTTTACATTATTATTCATTTTTGTTTTTCACCCTCTACTTGGCCGTCTCGTCTTGGGGGTACGCTGCGCAGACAATAATGTTTCTATAAATCAAACTCTGGCAGCGGATTATCCGTTGCAGTTATAATATAAAAACATATCTGCCTAAGTTTTTTCTGTTTAAATAAATATTATTTACTAATATTTAATTTTGCAGAGTAATAGATATATATATATGTACAGGGTGTCCCAAGGTGTATGGATAACGTCTTTTTCTCGGAAACTAAGATAGCTAGAAAAAAACTGTGTCCCTGTAGTTTTTTGTTAGAAAACCAAATTTAATTTGCAATTTTGTTTTGGTGCTTCCAAAAGAGAGATTCAGGCACCAACTGCATTTTTTCAAATGGGGAGGTGTTGTTTTTATTTAAGAAATAGACTCCACTATTTTTTGTAAGAAAAATTTACTTGAACGTTTTTTTTCTTTGAGCGATATTTTACAAGTTATGAATGAAAACATGATTCCTATAAGAAATTTCAAAATATTATAACGGTTTTTTGATTGAATAAGAAGAAAAGTACTATTTTATTATAAATTTTACTCCTCATTAATTACAGATCTTGCTCAAACTGGCCTCCACCATTATAGATGTATTTCTTTGGTCGTAAGGTACGGTACAATTGGCAGGAAAAAGCATGTGTATGCATCTCTAATTTTGTACAAACCTGTTTTGTATTGCATTTATAATGTATTCAACCCTTGCTAAAAAATTATATTTTATAAGCATTAAAAAAAATATATATCAATATACCTCAGTTTGCAAAATATTTGAAATCCTTACTGGATGCCCCCCCTATCTGCGAATAGCATCAATAATATTGATCATCAATAATATTGCTTTGCCTAATATTATTGATGCTTCCCTTCATGACAGATTCTCTCTTGCTGAACTTTAAACTGTACTTGCAAAAGCAAAATTGAAAAAAGCCCCGGGTCTAGACCGTTTGCCCTAGGAATTTTTAAAGAATTCTCCCACAATTTATTCACTAATTTGTTTAACTTTGTTTAATCATATTTATGATACATCCAAAGAGCTTTCTTTAAGTCTTTTACTTTACCGTTATTTAAAAAAGGCGATTTAAATGTAATTAACAACTACAGGCTATCTCTTTTAATACTGTTTTTTTTTCTTAATTATTTGCTAGCATTCTCTTCTAATAGGTTACAGAATTGGATTGAAGAGAATAATGTATTAAGTGATTTTTCAGAGTGGTTTTAGGCGGGTCTTGTCTACTTCTGATAATATCTATGTTTTGACTGGTTTCATAGATTTAAAATTTAAAGAGAAAAAAGGGGAAAGTTTATGCTTTCTTCGTTGATTTTTCTTCTGCCTTCGACTCTGTTGATAGGAATACACTTTTTTTTTTAAAATTAGTAGTCTGGGGTTGCCGTTGAAGTTCATAATGGTTTTGCAGTGCCTATATTGCCACACTGAATCTGCAGTCTGGAATGGTAAATGTCTATCTGATTGGTTTGAAACTTTCACAGGAGTCAAACAGGGTTTCATTCTGAGCCCCTCCTCTCTCTTTTCTCTCTTCATCAATGATTTACCTTCTTATTTGGGTGGAGGGGGTACGGATTAAAGACTGATTAATTAAGGTATTAATATATGCGGATGATGTGGTAATGTTAGCTTAGTCTCCGCTTTCGTTACAGAAGGTGATTCACGATTTGGAAATAGGTATACTGTGAACATTGGGATCTTAAAGTTAATGTAAATAAATCCAAAATTATGATTTTTCAAAGTAAGAAATGCAAGTTAAATTCAAATTAGCACTTTAGAGGAAAAATGGAAGTTCAATCAGGATAATGTTGACGTAGTTAACACTTACAAATATCTAGGCATCCTGTTAAATCCGTACTTAAACTTTAAAGAACATTTTGCTGAAAAGTTAAAATTAGGTAAATTTGGATTTAACCGAACCCTGGGTAATTTATTGTATAAATGAATCGTTAAGTTTTCTACCAAATAGAGAATTTTTTAGGCGGTGGCTAGATCAATACTCTGTTATGATGCGCAGGTATGGGGTTTTTCAGACTACAGTGAAATTGAAAAGTTCCAGCGTTTTGCGTTAAAAAGAATTCTTTCTCTTCCGATGAATAATTACGCATTTATTTGGCATCTCAAATTGATACTTTGTTTCTTTTTACTTTTAAATTGCACTCTATTTTTCTGACTAAAACTTTTAAAAATTTTAATAAACTGTCTTATATATCTAAACTAATAAACTATCTAAAGAATTCGTTCAGTTTAATGCGGGTTGTGTAATGTGATAGAAGAAGAAGAAAAAAGATATAATTTTTAAATTATAAATCTAAAAATTATAACTAGTGGTTTCAGCCAGCCGCTATCTTCAGGTCAAGAGCCGCGGCAAACAAAAACCCTTTCAAACGAGGGTCAGTGCACGGTCAAAGGAACACCGCTAAAGAAACACCGCTAAAACCCTTTCAATCAGGGGTCATTATACGGTCAATGTACAGAAGCCACCTGGCCGATATTCCCTTCATACAAGGGTCAACGAACACTCAAAAGGCCATCTGGCTACATCTATTAACAAACAGTCTTTTGATAATCACCGACTGGTCACCATCTGTCGCCACACTGGGCACTGAACTAACTCACCCTGGTCACCGACCTGAATTCAAGACCTAGGGTCAACATACTGCAAGAGATGTTTTAGTGTGGCTCTTACTTACACAACTGTCAATGTGTGAGTGATACCAATATAAACGTCACCCACTGGAGGAGGGGATCAGTATTCTACCAGTCATATACGAGTATCACATCAGTTTCACACATCGCGAGCGCGTTCCTATCCAAGGTTTAAAACATATACTTATTAATCAATCATTTATAGTTGT
This sequence comes from Triatoma infestans, assembly GCA_011037195.1. Lineage (NCBI taxonomy): Eukaryota > Metazoa > Arthropoda > Insecta > Hemiptera > Reduviidae > Triatoma > Triatoma infestans. The sequence continues at coordinate 213,316 of JAAEAF010000250.1, read as the reverse complement.
GCATCTTAGTTACTATTTCAATCACTTTAAATTAATTGTAGTTTTATCTATTTCAAACACATTAAATTATTGTTAAAATATAGTCTATTTTCGTAATTGAGTAGTTCGTATTTCGAGTAACAACTCTCTAAAAATCTCTAACTAACATCCACCTATTCATCACATCATACCCTCTTCAAGACATCTAATTCCAATACAGTTGGGTTCAAGCATGGACAACTAGATCACAGGAATATTCGATCCAATGTGATAATTCTAACTTGGATTCTGAGTCAGTCCAAACTGTAGCTAATTCAATTTGGGATGGTATATTAAATCAGGTCAAGCAACCACACTTTTATCTAAACTTTCAGCCGCTCGTTATCATGTCATTTACAAGCAGCTCGACTATAGTTTAACTTAAATAAATCAAGCCTCATTTTTAAATTGATAACCGAAATGCTAAGCCTTAATTATCAACCATCGAGGCAGGATTATAATTACGATTGGTCACTATGTAATTTGGGTAACGTGAAGAAGTTTTTCATTTCATATGTGAGTGTCCTGTTTTATCCCCTCACCGCTTGCGACTCTTCGGTTTTAGGCATTTGTCTATTGACAAGTGTTTTACTATTTTTAATGAAGAAAACTGGAATGTTTTATATCTATTCGCTATCTCTGCTCTTTCTTATAGGAAATTTCTAATTTATATTGAATTTATATTTCTAATTAATATTGAATGAGTTATATTATTGCCTATTGCCTTAATTTTTATCTATTTTTTATTAAAGATTATTTATAATTTTTTTTTTTTTTTTTTCTTTATTTAGCCATTTACAATCTGTATATAAATACATACAATAAGTAAATATGTTGGTGAGATTACAGGGGCGTGAAAAGTAGGAGGAGAGAAACTACCCAGTGGTAGCACTCTCTACGGGATACCAGCTACTGATCAGTCCCGAAGGAAATCTCGGGGCCACTGGCGGTTCAGTCGGCGTGGTGGATTGTCAGGGATGGTAGTGGAGGCGAGAGATTGTACGAAAGGATTAGAGCAGTGAGAGAGAGCAGAGTGAAATTTATTATATTTAGTCTTGGCGAGTTGTTGTACGAAAGGAATGTTGAGGTCGTTATGGAGAGTTAGGTTTGTAACGTAAAAAGGTGCGTCTACTATCTGTAGGAGTAGTTTTGATTGAAACGTCTGTATAGTCCGTATGTTGGTCGGTTTGGCTGAACCCCACAGCTCTAGTCCGTAAGTCCACATAGGTTTTAATATAGTATTGTATATTAGTCTCTTCAGTTCAGTGGGTAGTTTAGAGCGTCTTCCGATAAGTCGGTAGAGAAGTTTGGCCCGTTTAGATTTATAATTTAAAGTGATATTTCGCGAGATTTTATTGTAAAAAAATATATATTATTAATTTTCGATAATGATATATATTGTAACGTTTTTCCCTGCAAACTAGCTACTGCAACTAGTTTTAAATGGGTTCGTTTAGATAAAATACTCTAAACTTCAATAAGACAATAAATTATACACAATAAATTATAAATACAACACTTAGTAGTAATGAATTACAGTTTAAACCACGAAAGTTCACTTTTTATACACTTTCAACAAACGTACACTAGAGAACTCTCCAAGACTGACTGTGGTCTCACTATTTGTACCGGTGGAGAAGGGTGTAGAAATTTCTCGATTTTCTAAAAAGAGCTAGAGCGCGCCTCCAACGCTTCCTAGCGGCCACTAGGATAACTTGAGGTACTTGTTTTCTCTCCTAGATGGCACCAGTGGCTGCGTTACAATATGTATTCATCATCGGTAGATGGACCCTGGTCCAATGCCTAAACATAAATATGTAACTGTATCTACTGTACAATCAAACATTATTATAATTCAGAGACATTTTCCGTGGTAGCCTGCTTCATTTTGTGGTCATCGACCGGGTTTCGGGCGTTCGCCCATCTTCAGGATGCGTTTTTCAGACAGTGTGACAACACAGACTTGCACAGAGCAGACTTAGTTTCACACTGTGAATTTTATTTTCTGGTTTATGTTGTTACGGTAATGTACTATTTTGTCAATGTCTATGTCGTTTTCCAATATGAGGAATGAATCGTCCACGTATCGTGGATAAAATGTTACCCCGAACTCCTCTTGCAGTTTTGGTACGTAAGTTTCCTCCATGTTTTGTATAAATATTTCTGATAGGATAGCCGATGTGGGGTGCCCCATTCCCAGTCCCCAGAAGCCAGAAGCAGGCTACCATGGAAAATGTCTCTGATGCTTTCCAGCTCTGCGGAACCAACCATCACAACAACTATGGAGCCAGTCAGGCTAAGTATTTTAACAATTTTTACAATTTAACCTCAAAAATGTATAATATAAAAGCCAATATTTATTTTAACAAACAATGTCTTAGTCGCAAGGTTACACCTAAATACGCAACCATCAACATAAAAACTAACACACTCGCAGCACGAAAAACAATTATCCAAGCACAGAAAATCTGGATTAAAAACGAAATACGTACACTTTACCAATAAAAAAGAAAAACTAAACAGACAGATGAAAGATACACACATTGAACTTGCCAATCGATACCCTAGTTCAATCTTTAATCATTACTACAACCAGATAAGTGACAAACTTACTAAACGAATGAAACGTAAATACAAAACACTAAACAAAAAACTCGACAACCTCCAAAAATCACAGAACACTCAATACAAAAAACAACAAACCCAAGCATTCCACCCACGAACTGTAAACCTCACAAACATTACGTTTACACCAATCGAAACTGAACTTCTAGACAAGGGACTTGAATACAATCTCAAAGCACAAACCACACCAAGAACATCGAACAACTTGCCGTTGACACGGAACTTGCGATAACTTTACTACCACACGGTGAACAGGAACACGCTCGCCATATCGCCGCAAACATAATAAAAGACATACAAAAACAACAATCCACAGTAAGACAGTCGGACAAGAAGAAAGAACTGCCGGTAGAATACGGAAAAAACTCAAAGATAATAACCTTATAGTCACAAAAGCCGACAAAGGGAACAGCACTGTAATAAAACAAAACACTAGAATTCATAAACAACAATACATATACACAAGTCAAAAAGGACCCAACAAAAAACTTCCAACAAGTAAAAACTGCTATAAAAAACGCAACACTAGTAATACCACCCCGCGAAGCCTTCAAATATACATGCATGAACCCTACAGCACCCATTCTAAATCACTTCCAAAAATACACAAACCCAATATTCCCATCAGACCTGTCATAAACTACACAACTGCAACTTACAATATAAGAAACACACAACACCTAATACAATTAACAGAGAATATAAGACTCACCCCAAATTCCCGTTTGTTATCCCTCGACATTACCAACCTATACACCTCAATACCAATCACGGACACACTGGACATAATGAAACAGAAGTTAAAATGAGAAGAATCCATGCAATTCGTTCACCAACTCACGAACTTAGTACAAACCACAACGACACAAAACTACTTTAGATTTAACAACAAGTTCTACCTCGCTACCGACGGACTGGGAATGGGGCACCCCACATCGGCTATCCTATCAGAAATATTTATACAAAACATAGAGGAAACTTACGTACCAAAACTGCAAGAGGAGTTCAGAGGACATTTTATGCACGATACGTGGACCATTCATTCCTCATATTGGAAAACGACGAATAGTACAAATAGACATAGACAAAATAGTACATTACCATAACAATATAAACCAGAAAATGAAATTCACATACGAAAAAGAAACGAACAACACCTCAACTTCATAGACATAAAATTCACAAGAACCGACCATAAACTCTAGAATACTGATGTAGTTGTATCATACCGCACAATTCCAACCACCCTACCCAACACAAACTAGCTGCACTTAGACATCTGACGAACAGACTTAAATACACACCCTTCACACCGCAAACCACGCACAAGAATTGCAGACAATCTACAAAATAGCTGAAAACAATGGGTACAATACAAACATCGTTAATAAACTCCTCAAAAACGAACCACACCACCGAAATAGGACTGACAAAAAAACAGCAGACAAATTCGCCACATTCACATATATTGGAAGCCACACGTACAAACTCACAAATTTTTTCAAAAAACTGGGCATTAAGACATCCTTCCGAACAAACAACAAATTAGGCAACAAAATCCGCACTCGTATCGAGTTCACTGACGTGTATGACAGCAGTGGGGTTTACGAGTTGAAATGCCCGGACTGTGACAACATTTACGTGGGGCAGACCGGCAGAAAAATCAAGGAACGATTTACCGAACATATCAGATCATACAAATACAACAAGGTTGACTCAAATTATGCCAATCACCTAAACACTAACAGACACAAACCCGATGACATCACGACCACGATGAAGCTAATACATTCTGGCCACAAAGGATGACGACTTGGCATAGTAGAACAACTCGAAATATATAAACACAAGACACAAAACTTAATAAACGAACAGACAAAATTTGCCAGTGAACCATTATTCAAAACACTCTTCCCACAACAGCAACAGAAACGCAATTACCAGTGCAAACATTACACACGCAACAAATAGTTCTTACACGGATTTTAGTTTCAGGTTTAGTTTTAAATCTACTAGCTATATATATTTAAATTTACTAGTTATATATATATATATTAAAAAAAATAGTGTGCGTATTTGGATGATGTATGGATGTATGTGAATGCTGTGTAAAAAGGTGATATGTTGAGTGGAATGCATAATAAAAAACTTAATTATATAAAAAACCATATTGAGGTATACATACATGCTTGCGAGGATGTGAATGTTGTGTGAAAAAGTGAAATAATGACTGGAATGCATAGTTATAAAAAACTTAATTTATAAAAATCGCCTAATTTTAAATGATGTTGGTTTAAATCGTTATTTAATTTAATTTAAATTTATTTTATATATTTCATATTTTATTTTGGTTAGTTAATTGTAAAGTAAATCTCCCTCCAAAAACAGAGTTTAAAAATTAGATCCCCACGTGTTGTGTCTATTGCAAGGAAAATTTGGCCTTTAACAACCCAAACACGTGTTTTCCCACCCAGCTGACCATACCCCTTGACCTTGTTTAGTTTTAAATGCAGTTAAACCAGTCAGCGTGAAAACTAAGTTTGCTCTGTGCATGTCTGTGTTGTCACACTGTGTGAAAAACGCATCCTGAAACCGGTCGATGATCACTAAATGAAGCAGGCTATTACGGAAAATGTCTCAGATGCTTTCCAGCTCTGCGGAACCAACCACCACTACAACTATTACAACGAAAGAATTGGGTTCGACTTGCATATCCGGTAGTTGGGGAGATAACAGACGGACCAACGAATAAAGTAAGCCCTGTCTTTCATTCTCCTCTACAAAAATTCCTTATAATTATATAAGGCACAAATCCCACGCTAAACACATTTGCACTCAAGTTGAACCTAAACTATCTAAATGTCAGTTCGACATTCACATTACATTTACCTAATATTGTTCGCAATAATTATAGTTAAATTATGATATTATAATAATGATAATATTTTTATATTAACTATACACAATAAAGTAGTTGTAAAATTCTAAAATTAGTTTTATTAACTAGTTTATTTAATTATTAAATACAAGTGCAGGAATAGTTTGGATGTTAGTATATACTAGCCGCTACTAGAGTGCACTACTGGTGTCTAACCTTGTTAACCTCTTCCTAAGTTTGTAGATAGTTCATACTAGTTGAATTCTCATACTTTCATGTTACGTGACTTGACGGGTTTTGATTAAACAATCTCTGAATAACCATTAAAAAAGTAGAATTTCAAGCCGGTAGAGTAAACCGAAAGAGCATTTTTATGAACATTCTTTTCAGTTTTCGCGATTTTCCCCACAGATATACTATGAATTTCATTACATTTGATATTATAATTATAGAATTTATCGATTACAATTTTGTAAACTGTATTAAGAAAAAATTGTGTGCGTGTTTCACACTAGATTTTTATACTGTAACATAACAAGTTTTTATATATATATATATATAATGTAATAACAATTCAGTTCTTCTTTTTTTTTGGACTGCTATGGTGCATATGTACCAGTCGCCACTAACAGTACCAGTTGCGATATTCACAATTTCTTTGAAGCTGTAGGGATTTTTTTGCCGACATATTTATAGAAAGTTATTATTTTGCCTGTGTTAACATCTTCATTGTTATATGATAATTTGAAAAGCAAGGTCGTTTTATTTTAAGTAATAGATAAATACATTTGTCAGGATTTTGTTTCGTCAAGATCTTGTCTTCAGAGTCTTTTTTACAGTCTTCTCTTTTAGGGATGTAAATTATTTAAGGGTCCGAAAATACCATTTGGTTGTCTATAAATATTCTTGTGTTTGTCAGGGTAGAAAGCATTGGTTGTCAATAATTTTAAGAAATATTTATGCTCTATAGTTCTGAGACCTTAAAAAGATGCAGTTAAGTTCAAGATTACTATCACGCCAAAGATTTAGCTTCTGATATCAAAATTGTAGTAAGAAGCTTTACGTTACTGATTGGCTTTCTGCTCGATGTATTATTAAAGGAGATGGCATGTTCAGTTGTTGTCATGACAACGAAATAGTCCATTTTAGTGGTCCCTACCGTCAAAATTTTCCGATGTTATCTTCGATTCTCTCGCGGTCACTGTTCTGGCCGTAAATAGAGAAACGCGCCTCCTTTATTTCTGTATCTGTTTTGGTTAATGAAGGATTCATCACAGCTTTTGATTTGCTGTGCGATCATTCCCTACAATTATTGATCTTTACTTCTTAGTCAATTCAGTTCCTTTTAACAGATGCACACACAGTCACACGCATTTCTTAGCTGAAATGTTTAGCTTTGACTAATCTCTAGCATTTGTGCTTCTTCTCATCTAATTAAAAGGTGAGCAAGTTAAAGTTCATTTATATTTTTGTTAATTAATTGTTTATTATTTAACATTAATTGTTTATTAATTAATTATTATTATTCTCACGTATCTGTGCTATTTTTGCTGCAAAATTTCTTTTCCTCGCATTTCGTTTCACCTAGTTTCGGGTGTTTTGAGATTACGGACGCAAACATTGAGTACCTACGCATTGATGCTTAACGCACTTCTTGTTCATCACCTCTTGCCGGAAAATATTTATGTGAAAATGTTTCAACTTCATGATTGAAAGCTGAAGCTTACTAAAACGACACTTAATTTATATGATTGGTGTTTGCAACGTGATCCAAGCAGTGGACGGGTTCGAGAGTCGTGAGAATGGAGGTTGACATATTAATAGTATATCTATAAGTTCAATTATTTTGAGTTTTAAATAAAATATTATTTAAAATGAAGAATAAGAACGTCCAGGGGGTTCCACGAACATTCCCACCGCCCGGCGGGTTACAATGTAACTAAAGGAGCCAGAACGCCACATCCAGAAAACTGATTAAACTAGAGTACATCAAAAATAAATTATTTTTTAACCTCCTATTTTCTTAATTTTAATTACAAAACACGGATATTCATATAAAAATATCATAAGTCCAATCACAAAAATTAAATTTTTTATATTATAAATAAATTTGTACTGTTAAGACAGTCTAAATTCCTAATAAAAATCCTGATAATTATGCGATGTTTATTATTTGCACATTTAATAACAAACGGCAAGATTATTTTATGGCAAAATCTAATTCCTGCGACTTATACATCTAATGCCAAATTTTAGACTATAAAAAAAACATTGTCTTTAAGTTTTGAAATCTAGTGGAAATTTTTCAACTAAAATATACCCATAATTATAAAAGAATATAGTTAAAAAATATTTAGACAGATGAAAACAGTTTTGTAGCCTCTTCTAACAAGATGTAACTGAAGCGACTTGAACACAGGACTGAGAACACAACTAACAACATCAAAAATACTGGAAATTTATTTTCAACTGCTTTACAGAATTTTATTAAAATTTGGATATAACTATATATTAATTTTTGGACCCACTTTAATTCCACAACTATCCGTTAGTCCTATATCCACTTCCCTTCGGATATCCGAAATGATAGGCCCATCGCAATACAGTCTTCCATTGCAAAAATGTTTAAATCAATTGTATTAGCCAAAATATCACCTTTACACATGTTATAATTCCTGAACAACACGGCTTCATAAAAAATAAATCAACTATTACCAATCTCATGATATTTCAGCAATATATATTAGAGTCCTTTGAACAAGGTTTACAAGTTGATGCCATATACTCTGATTTTAGTAAAGCCTTTGATAAATTAAGCCATGAAATATTGGTGTCCAAACTAGCATCATATGGTAGTAAGGGGTCGTTAATTTATTGTTTCCAGTCTTACTTAGCAGGTAGGAGACAGTTAGTGAAAATTGGCTCAACATTATCTCACTCTGTAGAAAATACATCAGGCGTGCCTCAAGGTTCTCATCTTGGTCCATTCTTGTTTATTTTGTAAATTAACAATATAGGGGCAATTATTGATTGATGTAAGTTCCTGTTGTTTGTAGATAATTTAAAAATTTACAAAAAAATAAACAACATAGAGGATACATTGCATTTACAGGATGCTATTACAAATTTATCTGAGCGGTGTAAGTTTAATGGTATGGTCCTAAATGTTGACAAATGTCAAGTCATGTCTTTTACCAGAAGAAATACAACCCTAATATGATTATCAGGAGATTTTTTTGTTGGCCGTTAGTTGTAATATGAAAACAAGAATTAATTGGCTTCACGACCGATTCAGGGTAAAAATCAATAAACCAAAAAAATATAACTTTTTTTTTATAAATTGTTTTTTAATAATAATTAAGACGTTCGACGTTTCGACAAACTTTGTTTGTCTTCTTCAGGAACAATACAAAACAAAAATAAATAAAGAGTTATAAACATAAAAAATTATAAAATAAACCACAAACAAAAAACAAAATACATTGGTGAGATTACAGTAGAAATGTTAAGTCTGTAACAAACCAAACCTGTCTCCGCTTGATATGTACTGGGCATTTCACGTCGTCTATTGCCTTCCCTTCTCTCTCATTTATTCCCTTTTCCATGGATCCCCTTCATTACATACCCTATGAACGCATTTGCACAGTAAGAAATATTTTACTAAAAGACAATCTCAAACGTGTGTTATTTTGTAATATGTTCGTCTTTTGATTTTCTTCTTGAATTGGAGGTGTTAAATAAAGTAATTCCATACTTTCTTCCTTTTCTTTATTCTTCATGGGCAAGTAAAATTTGGCTTCATATGGGCCTCACTACTATATTAGATTAAAATTAGACTTACAAAGGCAGTCATTATAAAAAATATACAGTACTACAGTATTAGAAGGATAACTTTTAGTTAAACCATAATGATTGGATGAAGGAAAAAAACGTTAAAAACAATTTTTTTAATTTCATCGTTATTTATTTATAAAAATTAATTAAATTATAATAAAATAAACATTTTCACAATAAAACATATTTGTCCTGATTTAAGGTTTAAAAATAAAATTAATTACAGGTAACGTAAGTTGTACCCCTTTTTTAAGGCCATAAAATTCTAGGCCAATTTATAATAATTATTGTTAATATTTATGAATTGTGCTATCAAAATAAAATAATTTATTTATTATGATTTTTCCAGAGCTAAATATTAATTGGAATCACTATCGCTGCCGGAATAAGAGCCAAGCATTGATAATGCTGTTGGCTGAGTTGATTGAGGATTCGACGATATAGTATCTTCTTTATTTTCTATGGTTGTATTATTCTTTGATATACAACTTTTATCTTCTGCTGTCTTTTTTCTTATTAAGTTATTCATTGTATGTTTTAAACCACCAAAGCTTGTACCTTTCATTAGATCTGGGACCATTGGTTTAAGTGGTGTAGCTACAGTGGACATCAAAGAATTCTAAAATAAAAATATTCCGTATTAGAACAAGGTTTTTTTTTCATCAGATAAAGATATCGACACATTAAATCCTAAGTTATTTCAGTCTGGAATACACTAAAATTTTGTCTTAGTACCAATTAGACACGTCTTAAATGTGTACTTTTTTTATTTATCCGTTTCTCTTCTTTTCAAAAGGCAGCCAGGCTGTTATTAAATCTCTGGCGGCTTGAAAACACTTTGAGACCTGTCTCTCGAGGGCATGGCCTTTAAGATATCGTTTTCTTTTTCGAAGAATCAATGGTTACAATAAGTACAAAATGTTATTTTTTTTCACTCATTTGAGAGGTCCCTGAGCTTGCGCTCTCATCCACCCATAGAAAATCAACCTCAAAAGAGAAAGAAAAGAAACGAGAAAAAAAGTAAAAAAAGTTTGGGAAAAGAAATGTTATCAAGTGAAAAGCTTTAATGTAAGTTGGATTTTAATTTCAAATTTTTATTGAATATACGAATAGCATAGGTAATAAGAATATATTATAGAGAAAACTATGTAGTGTCCAAGTTCAGCCGGCCTGGATCTGGCTGTTATATGAGACTTTAAATGTCTTTGAAAAGTATATGAAAAATTATTGTCTACTTTTAGCTTCTCGTTAAAAAATTATGTCTTTTGTAATTTTTATTGCAAGCAAGTGAGATTATTTCCTACCAACCTCTAAGAAATATTATACTGCTCCAAAGGGGCTATCGATTACTAAATTACATTATATGATAAGGCATTAAATATTAAACTAGGTGAAATCTGTGGCCTTAGGGGGATGGCCAAGTCTTCCAGGTTGAGATCATTGGTATCACTGAATGATGCTACCTGGATATTCTCCGACAGTCAGGCCGCAGTGAGGCTTTGAGCATGCCATATTGGAGCTCGAAATTGGTGGGTGAATGCTGGAGAAGGTGTAATACCCTAGCTCAAAGCATCAAAGTGCAGCTCTTTTGAGTCGCCGTAAGCAGTTTTGCGTTAGTCTGATTAAACTTTGGGAGACGAGAGTTTTGGAGAATTATTGGAAGGACACGACAGGGAGCAAAGGTATAAGCAGAGGGTTTTTGGATTACCTCCTCTCCTTGAAGGATGTATGAGAACTTCAGTAGGCGTATTGACTGGACACACATGGGTAGCCAGTTCATAAAATAGGGAGAACGTCCAGTCCCTTATGTCAAATGTGATGATGGAATCAAGGAAACGGTATACCACTATTTAGGTCAGTGTCCCCGTTTTGCTGGTATTAGGTTTCGTAAATTTTGGAGACAAATACTTTAAAGTAGCACTTCCGGATATCCAATTATTTTGAATGTGGTATTATTAAAGCATAAATAATTTATATAATTAGGGAAGCCAAGGTGGCCACTCAGCCAGTTGCCCCAAAAAAATCAATTTTCTTAAAAAAATAAATGTTTCACATAAAATTGATAAGGCATATTTGTCTAGGTAGTAGAAAATTCATGGAACCATTTCCGACAAAATCGATTAAAACTAAAAACCCATCAATAGTATCCCTACCGGTTGACGGCAACCGATCGAAACTTCCGTGTCTTATGAAATGGACTACTTAAACGGAATGAGTTTCAAGCAATTTTGCCTTTGGTGAAATATTTGAGAACGTTGACATTGAAAGGTCAATGAGATTTCGATATCAACGTTCTGTACATACACTCTTCTCCTACACTAAAGAGCTCCTGAAGAAGGGGCACCAATGGTACCGAAACATACAGCAACAAAGAATTCGTTTTTCTTTAAAAACTTCACTGGCTACTGCCGTATAAAACCTCTCATTAAAATTATTTTTTACCTATAATTGTCAAATATTATGTGTATGTGTTTTAATAATAACTGGAATCATAAAGGGCATAAGATGCCCGCAAGGGGTATCTGTTGCAAGCAGTTACATGGGGAGTAGCGTGGTTACCACAGCTCAGTACTCCGTGCACTTCATCAGAATAATAAACAATCACTTAAACTACATACACACTACCTTTACAGACAAGGACAAACACAGTACACAAACTAGGGTCTGCGTCCCTAGTTAATTGGCGAAAGCCAAGGGAGAAGGGAGGGATTAGGTCAGTGGTAGCGCGCTGGACTAGCAACGCGGAGGTCCCGGGTTCGAATCCAGATTTTCTCTTCCTAGGAGCCTCTACAACTCACTGTCCGGTGATGGGCAGTGTTGTCTGCAGCTAGAGAACACTGCTTGGAGGCCGGCTGTGCATTGGAGAAGGCTCCGGGGGCCACAATAGATCTTTTAGGCCGCAGCGCAATAATCCCCTACTACAATCTACAAAAGGGTATAAGAAAATCCTCAGTTGCAGGGTTACCATAGCTGAGGGGAAACACAAACACCACAAAAGGTAATTTGCTAAAGAAAAAAAGGGTTCGTTCTCATGTTAACTCACTTTTCAGGCGAGTATGAGACACGAGTATAAACTAGAAAAAACAAAAATACTAACTTTTTTATCCGATTTTGCATTAGATGAAGAATCAGATGGTAGTTCTGCTGGTCGACTGTCTGATACAGTCTCCAATAAAGAATGATTATCTTTTTCTGGCTGTTTCATTGTTTTATGCGATTTTTTTTTCTTTTTAGTTATTTTATCATCAATTATTTCTTCTTCTACTACCGTCCTCTTTCCAAACACTGTCCTACAATAATAGTAATTATGTAATTATGAATATTTCTAAAAAAAATACTGATGAATTACTTTATATGAACACTAACTTTATATATTGTTCATCTTCTTCTTCTTGCAATTTAAGAATTCTTTCTTGAGCTTCCCTTGTACTAAACTGTGATAATAAATTATCATAATCTATATTTTGCTGTCTTTTATTTAGATCTTTCAATTCTTCTAAACTTTCTAATAATTCCAATTCATGTTTTGATTGTTTTGTTCTGTTTTCCAATAGCTGAAATTAGAAATATTTGAATTAGCGAAACTTACATTAAAAAGATAGCCAACCATTGTTATAAGTAATGCAATTAACATTTTTTTTTTTTTTCTGCAGGTAGGATTTATTACGTCAAACTGCTGTACGGGCATTATTATGTATCACAAAATAAAAGAGACCTTCATAGGATTTGAAGCTTCCTCTTCTTTACGTTCTTCTTCTTCTCGTTCTGCTTGTTCTTCAGCTAATTTCAATGCCATAAAATTTCTAGTTGCACCAGCTTCTATTTCGTAATCCGTATTCTTAGGATCTGTCTTAAAGGAAATCTCTTGTAGGCATCTTGTACACTGAATATTTGAATTACAAATCCTTTATATTAACAAGATTGTATAATTACAAAAAGAATAAAAATATTATCAAATAATAAATTGTTTTATTATGACATTACCTTAATATAGAAACGAAAGATTCTAATTCCAAGATAATCCTCTCCTTCTACATCTTCTTTCTTAGCATTAAATTTCTTTCCTTTATATATGTATTCTCCACAAGTAGCACATCTGAATGATTATAGAACAATTATTTTATTGAATAACAAACACAAACAATTTTTTACTTCCATTAATAGTAATTACCGAGTAACATGATAAGCATAAAATATTTACCTCATATTAAAAGGTGCCATCAAACGAACGGTAAATTGCCTATTTTTAGAACATTTCATACGAGGTATTTTGGACGGATCAAAATCCGGTGGATAATATTTCTATAATGAAAATAACAAAAAGTAAAATAAGCCAACATAAACATCTTCAGCTATATAAATGTTTCAAAAGAAGAAAAAAAATAGTAACACTTAAAAAAAAAGTCTAAAATTACTTACATTTAATACTTTTCTTTCAGACATTGTTGAAGCTAATCAAAAATATTGCAGAAAAAGAAACAACGAACTTTTGACTAAAACCTGTACTTTTGGTAGTTTCTTTGTTGTTTTAAGGTTATCCACAATGTGGCGCCTTCATGTAAAGCGGTGGAAAAATGAACTTGAAGTGGACAATTTTTTCCTAATTTATTTTTATGAAAAGTATAAATAAAATACGGAATAGCTTAAGGAAATTTAAAAAAAAAAAAAATATAGCCTAATTGTAAGTTTTTGAATCTAGACATTAATATTGTAATAAATTTTTAATGTTCATTAATCCATTATGACCCACACAATGTTTATTCATTTTCTACTTCATAAATTATTGAAACTAATCAGAAATATGGCAGAAAAGATGGTTGGCGTTGTTGGTTTTTTTTTGTTTTTGAAGAATTTGCCATAGAAGTCAGCCAACTTGAACTTGGTTTGAATGAAATCATCATGTGATCAGGAAGCTTATTAAAAGGCCATCAAAATTATGAAGTAATTCAAGGGATTTAATACCTAGACCTGTCGCAGAAAAAATGAAGCATCTGTAAATATAAAAGCTTGTATAACTAGAAAAAATATTACTGGTCGCTGAAGAAAGTTCTGAGTTTGTACAGCAGCTATCCCTGGCAAGAGCTGACGGTATAAGCTTATGACATATGTGATCGTCACTTGGGATAGCGAAACCTGGATGCTGTCGAAGAATGATGAGTAGCTTTTTGATGTCAGGGAGACAAAAATCCTCAGGAAGATATTAAGATCTGAAGACACTTGGAGGAGGAGATCCAAACAAAAGCTACAAGAATTGTTTGGAGAGGACGACCCTGAAGATGTGATTATGGGTGGCATGTTAGATGATTAGGACATCTGTAGAGAACGGAAAAAGAAACAATTCTAAGAGGCTTATTATTTATTGGCTTGCTGGATGGATAAGAAGGAGAGGAATGCTATATAATTTTGATGAACACTTCGGGTAGTTCAAAAAGGTAAGAAATGGCAGAGAATATTTGAAAAGGTTAAGGTTCTACACGGCCTGTAATGTCAGCCAGCAAAGAAGAAAATTATTCCACGTTTAAACTGGTTAACCAGAATCACGACTTTACTAAATGTTTTTCTAGTTTTTCGCGATTTCCTCCATTGGCTTTAAGGATTTTCTTTAAATTTATTTTATTACTACTCAGTCAGGAAATGCATTTATTATATATTATTTTATTTTGTAGTTTATTTATTGTATAAGAAAAACTGTTAAATCAAATAACAAAAATTGCTCACTGCTGATACTGTTGGCTTGGGGGATCTTGAGTGGAGAAGCCATCCAGCGATGATTGACCTCCTGGCATTGTTAGGGAGTTTGGTTGCGAAGATTATCTGTAGGCCAATTCCTTTTCAGTCTTCTTGTTATATTCTGTGGCAAGCTTAATTTGGAGATGAGAGAATTGTTATGTTGTGATACTTTTTGTATTTGGTTGTGATTTTTGTCTGTCACGAATGGTATATTGAGGTCAGTGTGTAGTAAGTATAAGGTTTGATAGGTTGTAGGCGTCAGTAATGTGTTTTAAAAGTTTAGATTGGAAAGCCTGTATTCTGTATAGGTTGGAACGTTTGGCAGAACCGCAAACTTCGCAATCGTACAATCATATAGGTCGAATTTGTCAGTTCGTCATATAGGTCGGTTTTGTAAATTAGTATCATGTTGTACAGGTTGCCCGTTTAGTTTTCCGTCTAGCAATCGTCTTAACTGTCGAAACCTTTAATTCAAAGCCTATCTTTTAAATCTCACTTTTATTTGAAAGATTTGATCTGGAAAACTTGATTATAGAGGTTCTGAGGAATTTATAATTTATTTTAAATATTAATCTTACGCTTAATTTTTGACTTTATTTTTCAAATCTATAACTCTAGTTTTTTTGAAATCTACATCAATGAAGAAAATAAAATCCTGCTTAACCGAAGACGACCCTTGGTTGAGGTTTTCTTCAGGGCTGTTTTAAATGTTCGATTTTATTCTGTTTTTTGGACTTTAAATTACATTCAACAGCGCCCGCTCTAGCGGTAACGTCGCCCCGGGCAAAAAGACAAATAGCCGCCCCTTGAGAATATATACACTACTGATCAGAAGTTTGGGATCAGTTAAAAAATTGGGCCTTGAACTACTTCACTATAGTCGATCATATATCATTGATATTCTTAAAGTTGCTCTTAAATCTGCAACGGCAAATGAAAACCAAGATTTTTAATAAATCTATAGATTTTGGCTGAAGATTTTATCGATGTAAGGCAGCTCAACTCTGAAGATATGCTGTAGAAGACTTGCTTGCGAAGCTTTTGGATGGTTCTGACATTCCTTTTAATTGGGTGGCACTTGTGAGAGAAATGCTTTATTCTATAGGAGCACAGGACATCTGGGAGGCGCATCATGTGATAGTAGTCTCTAATAATTTATAAATTCTTTCTCTAAACTGACATCAAAGAAGTACTCAACTCTTCATAAAACATCCACTATAGATTGATATGTCCCTTGGCTAATGGTATGTAAATATTAGGTGCAATATCATTAATACCAGATTGATAGCTCAAATTAGAGTAGCTAGTGATTGTCACCCAGGATTTTTTATAATGGAATAGCCCATTTATTTGATCCTTGTACTTATGCGGAGGGCAAAAATGATAATATTATGCACTTTATTTTGGATTACCCTTACTATAAATGTTTGAGAAGGAGGTTGTTAAATAGATATTTACCTTCACACAGTTCTTATGTTTTTTGGTAACTTACTAGATATAGAAAATAAAGAAAAGTTAAACCACTTATTTTATTTTATCTCTGAGGCTTTGGGGAAAGATATACATTGGTTTGTAAAGGTATTATGTAATACCTACGTGGAGATCCCTCAACTCCTTCCCTAAAATAATTTATATAAATGAATAAAGTCTATTTAAATTATTGTTACTATCTATTTTATTAATCAAGATTTAATATTATTTTATTACGTCGAAGATTAAGCTGTAATGTTTGCATTTTTTGTTCAGATTTTAGCAGAGATCAATCTCATGCTATAGAAATATATACTTTCTTTAGGCAAGAAATAAATAAATATTGAATGAAATTTCTCAAGAAATGTTTCAAGCAAATGGCCAGGCATTTCAAGAGATTTTGAAGCTGCTTTCAAAAATATATCAAATACCAACAAATGAAATCAGCCTGTAAATTTTATTGACAAGATTTAGATAAAAGTTCTTGAATTGTATGTTGGTAGTTACATATAAATGCTTATAAAAATAATGATTATATAGGATAGATTGCTATTTGAATCTTTCTTTTAATAGTCTTAAATTTCTCATTTTAACATTGTATCCAAGTTGTTACATACGATAATATTAATATTCGCAGCCCTCTATACCTTCTAGCTGTAAAACAAATGTAAAAAGTCGGAACCCTCTCTTGAAAAAGAAAGGAGGGAAAAATATCATATTAAGCATTTTTATAGAAAAATATCTTGGCAAATAATATGCCAAGAATTATATTAATAGCTTGCGAAAGAAATATAATGTAGAAATAAGATGAATAAATATTTGAATTTTATTAATATATTCATTTATTTCTAGTTTAAAAATGAAGTGCACGCTTTATTTTCTCAATTATAATACACATCTAACTAATTTTTTCATTTTTTTTATTTTCTCCATAAAAACACCGAAGAATTTTATTAAATTTGGTGTACTAACTATAAAGTTCGACGATTACAATTTTGAAAACTGGAATAAAAGAAATTTGTGTAAGTGTTTCACACCAGATTTTTTTTGTTTTCTAATTAATAAAGTAACTAATTAAAATTAGTATATTTGTAGTTATAAATATGGCCACCAGATAACAACACCTACTGAGAAATCAATTTTATTTATGGTTATATAGTTCGTCACTAGATATCGCTACTTTCAAAGATTTTTTGGGAGTCCATTGCGCTAACCACTTCCTTAAACTATTGAAAATGGTTTACATCACAGGATGGCGCTGTGATCGGGTGGCAAATTTTGGAACTAAAATTCTGTACAAGTGTACAATTCTGAAATCTTATGCTATCTAGCGGCAAATTTTAAAACTACAATTTTGTGCAATTCTGAAATCTTATGCTATCTAGCGGCAAATTTTGGAACTACAATTTTGTACAATTCTGAAATCTTATGCTATCTAGCGCAATTATTTCTTATGCTATCTAACCGTCCCTTCCCAAAGACGCATTTTAACTATAGAAAAATTTTTTACATCAAAGGATGGCGCTGTGATCGGGTAGCAATTTTTGGAACTACACTTCTGTATATCTAGAAGCTTATGCTTTCTAGCGGCAATTATTTGAACTACTGCAAATTCTAGATTAAGTAAGTGCTGTTACCTGGCGGTTAATTCAGAAACCTTAATTTTATTCGTTTTTAACTATTTATGTTTTTTTTATTTCAACTAAAAAGTAAAATTTGTATTTTTTTTTTATTGTTTTATAGGAATACTCCTAATTTTTTAGTATAAACTTCATCTACAACAATTACATTCTTAAAGCAGCTAGAAAAAAGAAATATTTTATATTTGTTTCTTAGCTCTATCTTTTTTTAAGTCTTTTATTAATGATTTAACTATTTGTTAAAGGGGGCTGGCTAATTGTGACTCCAAAATTAATTAAGTTATTTTCTCTCTTATTAAGTAACATGTATTTATTATACTTAATAACGATTCAAAATATTCTTCCCAATAATTGTGAAGGGTGTTCTATCCTGTGACTTAAATTGTCCTGCAAATTGCCGTCACAAGCATTGCTACTGGATTGACAGAGAGCTTGCTATCATACAATGCAATCTTATCTTATTTAGGTAACTACTATAAGCCTCACCTCCTTTATTTATCTGTAATAAATGTCCACTAACTGTTTATTTGCAAATGAATTATACAATAAAGGAATGAAGGGTGATTGTTTTATACCTGATTTCTTTTTCCTAAATCGCAGCAGTAGACTAAATAAATTTAGGGATGTCAAATCTAGACTATGAGGGAAAATGCAGACTTTGTCAACAGAGCATCATTTTGATTAGGAACATAATTTTTTTGTTGTACAACCTTTATTTGAATCTTATTTTTCGCATCATTTGTTTGTCTCAAAAGTTTTTCTTCGGGACTTGGTCAGTCATCAGTTATTTTAGTGGTATTTTAGAGAAATGCATATTGCTATTGTTCCCCCAGAAAAATGTGGCAAATAAAAGTGTTATGAATTTATGTGTCGATAGTATTCAACGTTTAAAGAAAATATTTTGCAGCCAATTTCGAGAAAATCACGAAAAAGTAAAAAAAAAAAGCATTCAGTAAATTCGCACTATCGGATGGATTTTGCCGTCTGTGCAATCCAAAAAGTAAATTCTGGCAAATTGAATTAATTACCTGGTTTTGAATCAACTGATGTTGTTTGCAAAGTTAAGCCTTTGCACTTCTATGGCTAGTTGCAGCGCTCGTTCTAGCGGTTATGTCGCCTCGGACAAAAAGACAAATTGCCGCCCCTTTATATATATATATACTCGTATACACTACCGATCAGAAGTTTGGGATCAGTTGAAATATTTAGTTATTTACTAAAATTCTTTAAAGAAAAATATAGTTACATTGTAATAAGAATTTTCCAGTAACGTGATTTATGCATAATACCTTCCCCATTAAAATGGCACCTTTTAAAATAAATATTAATTTATTAACATAATATACCTCGAAGGATACCTTTATATGCTCGGAGCCCTTCTGCGGTTGTCCATGAGCATCATTCACGCTTCTATCAAGGAATGGATAGAAGACCAGCATCTGCGATGGTGGGAAAGAACGCCAGGGCAGAGGAAGGCTAAATTCTTTGTTAAGTTATTTACCTACATTTACCAGGGATCTACTGAGCCATAGTCGAAGAGATATAAGGATTAGTGGATCTCCTAACAGGGCATTCCAGGCGGCTGAATAGGCACATACACCATTTACTGCTAGCAGACAACGCGTTATGCATTATTTCTGCAGGGCCGAGGAGGAAACCCCGACAAACGTCCTTTGTGTGTGTGTGTGTGTGGGCCTGGCAAAGACATGGTTTCTTCAACTGGGGACTAGCAATCCCGAAGCCACGAGCTTCATGACGGAGCCACAATCAGGCTTTGCTAGGCCTGATGAATGTCATACTCAGGGCTGAAGGATGTCATACCCAGAGGATCCGCAATAGACCTCTCAATGAAGGTCGCAGTGGAATGAGGCGTGGCCCTCCCCCATCCAACCTAACATAATATTCACTTTGTTCTTTGAGAAATAATTTACCTCTTGGATTTCTTAGTAATCACAGAGAATGATTCTTTCGAATTATTGATTCTGTTTATAGATTAGGACTTTGTATTCTTTGTCAACAAATCACTATTTACTTACTTTTTCTTCGATTTTATTTAATTGGGATTAGTTCAATCCTTGAGCTTCACGGTTTACGAGTATATCTTTTTGCGTTTACGAGTATATCTTCACGGTTTGCGAGTACATCTTATTGCAACGTTGATTTTTCCTCTTTTGAATTAGTACAAAATGGACTGAATGAATTAAATAAGTGAGTGTTGCTACCAGAATTGCCATTTGAACTTTACATAAAATAGGGAAATCAGAACGAAAAGGGCTGAACTTAAAATTTCAAAAAATGGTGTTCACCGTACTATCGAACGGTTTAAAAAATATGGTGATCACGAAGATTTACACCGCTTCGGGAGACCAAAATCAACAACCACAGGTGAGGAGGATAAGTTCATTATTTTATGAAGTAAAAGAGACACGTCTGTTAATCGTCATTCACAGCTCCAAAAATCAGAGGGGAAGTTATTAAAACAAGTTCGAGGCCAATTTCTGTCTCAACTGTTCAAAGGCGACTTCGTCAAGCAAACTTAATGCGAAGAGTTGAAACGCTGAAACTATTATTAAAGGGTGCAAACAAGAAGAAACGTTCAGAATGGGCAAGAAATACAAAGACTTCACAGTGCAAGGTTGGAGCAATATTTCAGCTCAGAAAAACTATATCCACAATGCATAATACCCATCGTTATGCCCGGAGGGGGCTCGGTCATGGTTTGGGGATGTTTTTCAGGCAATGGAATAGGCGATCTCGTTCGTATTGACGGGATAATGAAAAAAGAAAATTATAAAAGCATTTTAGAAAATCATGTCTTACCCTGCGGTCAGCGATTGATTGGGGAAAAAATCATTATGCAACAGGACAGTGACCTTTAAACATACTTCCAAATTATGTAGACAATACCATAAAGAAAAAGAAGATGAAAAATGTGTGTCAATGGTCCGGCCCTCGCAATCCCCGGTCTTGAATCCAATTGAACTTTTGTGGGATGAGCTAGTTGGAAAAGTTCGTATCAAGTGGCCTAATTCTCCAGATGTTCTGTGGCAGATACTGTACAGTGTGTGGAGTAATAATGAATTCGAAACAATCAATAATTGATTGAGAGAATGCCTAGAATTACAAGAGATGTAATTAAGCGGAGAGGTGGTCCCTTTGATTAAAAAGCCGTTTAGTCGAAATTTCTTTTTGGGAAAGATTTACACTTTGTAATGAATTTGTTATCGCTTATATTATTGTATATAGATTAAATATAACATTTTTTAATTACTGACATTTTTTTTTTTCAATCATAACAAATCATTAAATTCACAAAAATAAATATAATAATTTTTATTCTAGGTGGTCCAAATGTTTACCAGCAGTGTTTATAGGAGGTATATATGTTGAAACAGCAGCTGAAGCAGCATTCTGTTTGCGCGCTAAAGCTATTCTGTTCAGAGAAGTATAGTATGCTTGTTCAAAGAAGTTCAACCATCGTCCTTTACAAATTCTGCGATAATTTTTCAATAATAGTGTAAATATTTTTATCAGAGACATTTTCCGTGGTAGCCTGCTTCACTTTGTGGTCATCGACCGGTTTCGGGCGTTCGCCCATCTTCAGGATGCGTTTTTCAGACAGTGTGTGCCAACACAGACTCGTACAGAAACTTAGTTTGTCACACTGTCTGAAAAACGCATCCTGAAGATGGGCGAACGCCCGAAACCGGTTGATGACCACAAAATGAAGCAGGCTACCACGGAAAATGTCTCTGATGCTTTCCAGCTGTGCGGAACCAACCACCACAATAAATATTTTTAGCTTAAAAACATAAACAATATAAATACCCTACGCAATATAAATTTTTAGCGAACAAAAAAATCGATTAGTGAAATTTGAGAATTTAACACAAAAATATTTTTCCCACACTAACGGCGCCCAAAATGGCGCCCCGGACAAATGTCCGGGGTTGCCCGCCCCCAGAGCGGGCCCTACATTCAAGTTAAACCTGCCATAGAAGTTACCAACAATTGTACTCTCTTTTATGTTATTGTTAAGAGCAACTGAATTTATATTTGCAGTTTTATAAGAAATATGTCAAATCTTGATCGTATTGACTGTGCAGCCAGAGAAAGGTTTTTCATACCAGAATTTTTTCTCTGAAAAAGCGGCTTAAGCATTTATCTTTAGAAATTTCTTATTATTAATATCTGGATAATTTTTTTACATACTACTTTTATACTATTGAATATATAGGGTTAGGATTTATACTTAATAAAAACAAAATATTCTGGAAAATCAATTTATATTTTCACAAAACATAGTAATATTTATACATATATATAATATATATATAAATTCAAGGTACATGAAAGAAACGTAGAAACTAGAAAACAAAAAAAAAAAACATTCATTCTCACGTATATTTCAGACTATTGTTTTTTTAAATCTTTAAATTATTACTTAATAAAACTCATATTACGTCCATATTTATAGTTAAAAGACAAAAAAAAAAAAAAATTAACCAGTTCGGAGGTAGGTATATTGATTATTTATCGGTATTTGGTTGGCAATAAGCCAGTCTGAGCTATGTCAACATTTGTATTTTATAATTTTGTAAAACAAGAGTGTTAGAAAAAAATGTATTTAAGTGTACTTAAAAAAAAATTGAAAATATATTCTTATTCAAAGTTAACAAAATGTTCAATTGGATTGAAACGATTTTAAAAATTTGGACAATTGATATATATATATTTTTTTTTTTGTTTTTTTCCTGCCATGATTGGGAACGCGCTCATTACCGATCGATTCGCAAATTCCTTCTTATTAGTGCAAAAGTATCAGTCTTCACTAATTTTTTTAAAAGGAAATCGACATAATAAGTTTTGCCACGTTGTTTCCATTCGTTCTATTATAAAATCCCTTTTCAACAATTATTCTACCTTCAAAATAATTTTTAAATAATAATAATAATTACTATTTAAAATTGCCGGAAGTTCCTATTAAATGCAATTCAAAAAAAATGTTCGTTTGTTCCATTAAGATTTATTTTTTTATTTTTGGTGATTTCTACCATAAAAGAGAGAGAGGTCGAAGAGTAAGAAAACCCATAGATCACGCGAGTGCATCTCATTAAAAAACAAACAAAAAAAACACGTCTTCGTAGATTCATTATTTATTTCTCAATGATTTTATTTTTCCTCGTTTCAGCCTAAAAAGACCTAACAACCTCAGTGCTTACAATTTTCATAAGATAAAAATTATTAAAAAAAAAAAAAAGGTTGTGCAAATAATCCTGAGGTAGGTTAGGTCGAAATCATTGTGAAGAAATAAATAATTAGTAATTAAACTGTAAAATATACATATAATTTTTTTTTTAATGTATAAATACCCTTAGTATAAAATAGAGTGGTTAAGATACAAAATATCCGATTGACACTAAGAATGAGCCTGGGGTGGGAAAAAAAACTAATAAAAAGATACCGTAAGAGTAAAATTCCATCAAATAATATCCAATAGAAATTTTCCATAAGAAATTGAAGTGAGACAACGCCAGGTCGCAGAAACGCAGTAGTTAAAATATCAAGATAAACCAACACGGCCCGATTTTACTCAGTCTTCCCCAAAAGAAGGGAGTGGAGAGGTAGTGGCTTGCTTTCAATCATGTAATTTTAAATCCGTTAGTAGTAAATATGCTATTTGCCCATGATGCGGACAAGAGAAAAAAAAAACACTGGACAAAACAGTATTGAATGATGAGGCCTTGGTAGTGGGCCAGCCATAAGGGACCAAGCAACAAAAAGTTGAAAAACCAAATTGTAACCATTCACCGCCCACCATTTACCTTTAAACTTTTACATTAAAATTAACCTACACAATTTACTATCATCATCTCATATTGTAATATTATGTATAAATACAGATACACAAGAGAGCCCACATAGACCTTTTAGATTTTCTCTACACATTAATAGTATAATACATTTTTTTCAAGACACTCTTGTAATTTTATTTATTCCCTTTAAAATATTATTTCTATTTTATTTAAGTTTGAATCATTTTTTTTTTTTTTTTTTAAATTAACATGGGTATAAAAACTTTCGTTTTGTTTTTACCTAAATTGAACATATTAAGTACAATGGCCAGGGATTAAAAACTTTTAAAAAACCAAGATTATATTTTTACTTTTGTTTGACAAAACTCAAACTAGACTTCTTTTCATCGTAATGTACTTAAAATATATTTAACTTCTTTTATTCTTATAATTTTTTTTTTAATATTCATTTATTTAAAAATCATAAATGTAGCTTCTTTGTATTAATGAAGAAATAACACATCTATGATGAAAAAAAAACAAAAAACAAAAATAAAAAATAAAAAATAGTTTGTACATTATATATATAGGAATATAATAAAAACACTAAACCTACATGTCGTAATACAAATACGATAACAATTTATTTCTTTTTTTACTTTTTTTAAATTATTTTTTTCGTAAATATATAAAACTTTTATAATTTTATACAATAAAAATTAAAATTAACTTCATTTTTTTTTTTTTTTGTAATTTTTTTCAAAGATATATAAATTTTTATTTAAAAAAAAAAAAAAAAATCGATTTTTCGATAATATAAGATATATTTTTTTCATACATGGGGCTACAATGTTACTACAAAAAACAAAAAAGTTTAGTGATTTATATTTATATAATCAAAAGTAATTGGTAAAATATTCATATATTTAAAAAAAAAAAATCGATCGTGGAAAAATAAAGGCACTTTAGATATTAAAAAATTAAAACATACATTAAATTTTTTTTTTATATACAAATCAACGATCGACTAAAAAACGTAAACAATTATAGCCCAATAATCTTTTTTTTTTTGTAATTTTCAATTTTTAAATTTTTTAATAAATGTTTCAACTTTTTTGTTACAATTTTTTTGTTTTTTTGTAGCAAAACTTAAATAAGATAATTAAAAAAAAAAAGAAAAACAGAAATATAATTTATTCCTTTCCTTTATTATTATTTTTTTTTTTACAAAATACCAGAAAAAGAAAAGCTTGCTTGATAATTAGGTAGTCGATATAAAACCCAAGGTAAATTTTTATAATTTAAAAAAAAGGTACACATGTCTCAAGGGATATTTCATTTATTATTTTATTATTTAACGACCCTTAATAATTATTAATACTTGTTACAAAAAACAAAAAAAAAAAAGTAATCTTTGAGAGAAGTTAAAAAAAATAAAATAAAATAAAATAAAGGACTAAAATATTACAACACAGAAACAAAACAGTGTTGTATCGATACTATCTCTCAAATTCTCTCTCTTCCTCACAATTTATTCGATTCTTCAGTCACTACAGGAACGATCGATTTTTATTATTATTATTATTTTTTTTTTTTAATAAAAATTATATCGTAATCAAAATAATACACGGTTCCGTTTAAACTCGACCTTAAATCTAAAAAAAAAAAAAAAATTGACTTTAAGTGACTATTCCACTTCTTTTATTTTATTTTTATTTTAAGTGTTTGTAAAAACTAAAATCTATAGCCGCCACGTACGTACACAATATAAAAAAAAAAGAAAGAAAATGAATTCTGTAAAAACGACTAAAACAAAAAAAAAAAAAATTCTGGAAAAATTAAAAAAAAAAGCGTATATTATGCCTTCCCCGATTTTTTTTTTCCACATTCAAAGAAGAAAAAAAATTTAAAAATCATAAATTACAAAATGAAAAAAATAATAATTAAATCCTGCGCGATGGATTTTTATCTCCCTCAAACAAAATAAAAAAAAATCTGCTTTAAAAGGAGAGGGGGGTAAAGCGATGCGGTGAAAAAATATTTAAAAAATCCATAATAAGGGAATTTTTTAGATTTTAGTATTTTTTTTTTTAATACCTATTTTTAAAAATTATATTATTTATGGCGATTCTATAATAATTAAAAAAAAAATTGGGATTGATCCTTTTTTAAAAATGTACTTTATTAACATCTGTAGGTGTTTGTGGTTTGAATTCTGGCTGGGATTCATCTTCCATTTGTTGCTGTTGTTGAAGGGCTTGCGCTGCCTGGGTCAATGAATCAGACAGCATCTCTTCTAGCTGTCCTAAACAGGTGCATAAGTATTCCTGTTAACAGAAATAAAAAAGTATATTAAATATAAATAGTAAACAATTATATTTTTTTTTTACTGACAGTAATTTTCATTTCTTTATGTAACTGAATATTTCTTTTATGTGGTGAAATAGGTTAAGACGACGAATTGATAACAGTTATAAAAAAATCATACATTAAAACTTTTATTGAGGTGAGTTGGAAGAATTCTTAAAATCAAGATTGGAGACCGCGAACAAAAAGTATGTCCTACTTATCAAAACTAACTTAGCTGCTACATCTAATTGCTATTCAACATAAAGCGATGAGCTCTTTGTAAGTAGGTTCACTTATAGCTTCTCCTTAGACTCCCAGACAGATTGTGGTTAAGCTAAAAGTGTGCTGCATGCAGATGTAGATTTACTTTCCGGTCTTGGATGTTTAATATGAGAAATTTATAGAAATGTATGCGCTGCTGAGCAACACCTTGTATCCAAAGACCACAGGACATTTAGTGAAGCTTTATAGTTTATATTTTCAATAAATACTGCAATAAATAAAGCTCGTCCTAAAACTGTTATGGATTGGGTTCAAAGAGCTCTAGAAGACTTTTTCCCTTATAACCTGCATTTTATGGTTATCAACCTGCTGTTTTGGGCGTTAGGAAGACATAGTTAAAAACAGACTTCATATTCTCATACAACAGACACACTCATACTCAGTATTCCTAAGTGTGTAAAAAATGTTTTTGCCCTAACGCAAGTCTGTGTTATCCAAACTGTTTCTCAAGAAATCTTGATGATGGGAGAACATCCAAAACCGTTTGATAACCACAAAATGAAGCAGGCTACAAAAAAAAAAATTCTCTCGGGCTAGCTATCTCACCGGCTTTGATACGAAACAATGAAGTCTGAGTTCGATTTTTATCAGGATTTTCAAATTTAGAACAATCAAAACATACAATTTTCGCTTAATGCAGGTTTGTTTATGTCTGAGAATAAATTACATATCTCCACGAATTGAATTGATTGGTTCATTGTTTTATATATATATATTTTCATCTCTAGTGAAACCTATCATTCAAATATGAACTGTCCTAAAATTGGTTCATATCACAAATTCTCAAAGATTTTTCTCTAAATATAATCTTTAACAATATTTTTACAAACCTTTTCAACGAAGAGCAGCCTAGAAAGCATATCCATTAACCTGGACAATGGCCAACCTCCTCTCGATGACCAACGGATTCCATTAAGGGCAGAAGCTACACTAGCACCGGCTATTATGCTAGGCGTAAACATACAGAATTTGGATTCTGTAAACAGAAAAAAAAAAAAAAATTATTAAAAAATTCAGAATTGCAAAATTTGCGCAATTTATATTAAATTATTCTAGTCCAATAACTTTGTACTGAAATGATAGAATTGACCATTCCAGCCGCCTCCATGACTAGACAAACTTATAAACATAACAATGAAGTATCGAGGAGAGAGGAGAGATTCCATTTTCTGACTAATGTTAAGTCATCGTTTTTTATTATTTTAATATTATTAATACTATTAGATGATATTGATATATTTAAAATTATTAATAAAAAACATTTCCTAATTTATATACCTAAATCTATTTATATTTTTAATTAATTAAAGGAAGCGTATACATTTTTTTTTTTTTTTAGAGTTCATTCATAATTCAAAGTTAAAATATGTACGCAATTATTTTCTATAAATCACAATATTCTCATTATTAAAATTTAAGAGAAATTAAATAATTCAAGGATTTAGGATACTTATAAAAAAAAAAAAAAATGTTCCATACAAACAATTAAGGATTGTTTTAGCAATGATTAAAAAAAAAATATATATAGGGATGAAACGGAGTGGGGAATATGAGGTCTATGACCATTAATGACCTTGGACGATATGACAAGAACGCGACAATTTATTTTTTGGCAGTTTTTATTATATTTTGGCCCAGGGTATTGCACCTTGTTTGGTGTGTAAATTACTAGCGACACAAAAAAAAAATATATACACTCATATCTGGCGTGCTCACGCACAAAAGCCAAGCAATGATTCCGCCAAAAGGAAAAATTATATCTTTGTTTACACTATGCTAATAAAGTTAATATGTTTACATTTCTTTTACAAAAAAAAAATAAAAAAAAAAAATACGTTTTTCTTTAGTGATAATATGAAAGAATAAATTTACAGGAAACTATTGTAACGTTTCCGGGTTTAATTTAATTTTTTTTAATTTTTATTTTTTTGTTCTTTTCTGTTTCTGCTTTTTTTTTTTTGATGTATCTTTTATTTACATCAAACCGTTGTTGATTGGTCACAATAACAATATAGTTCCCGATACTTTTGGACAATCTAAAAAAAAAAAAAAAGACATCTGTTAAATTACACCAGGAGGTAGAGACTTGCAGCTTATTTGTATTACTATAGAAAACTTTCAATTCCAGGTGTACGACAGCTTGCATCCCCTTTAACACCTGGAATTGGGCGGAATTATCAATCTCTCCCCTTGTGTGGACAATACAGATCCCCCTATTGGATTGCTTGCCATATAGCTGGCATTCTATTCCGCGTTTTATTTAAGAATGTAACTTTTTTTCTTTTTTTTTAAAGCCTGGTGTTACGCATACAACTTACGCTCTCCAATTATTGAAATTCTTATGAGATATATTTCCTATATGCAAAGTTTTTTATTGCTCCATAGTTCAAGAAAAGTTGGAATTAAAGAAAATCGTTGGTGCTGTTTTCAAGAAAATCGTAATGAAATTAAAAATCCATTCAGTAAAGTTCTACTTTGGATTGACCGATCTTAATCATAATTATATTTCCAGATACAGTATGATTATGAAAAATGTTATAATTAAATCAAGACATAAGCTATTAAAACTGAACTGTAATATTAACCAGCCGATAGAAATTCACACCTGCACAATGTGTAATAGTGGCACGTCGTATAAAATGCTCTTCATTATATGGGTGTTTGTTCGGCGTTAAGAGAGAGTTTCGGGAGATATGGTTCGGTAAGCCTACCTTGTCTACCAAGGATTGTATAGATTGTCTCTTAATGGCGAAAATTGGGTAAAAAATATAACTATCATCATATCAGTGCCAGGAATTACAGAAAATTTCTTACTGAAAAGTTCAATAATACATAAACCTCAATATGCAAAACAAGATGAATGTTCATTTCGTTTATTTTCGTTTCGGTGAACTTCAAGTTAATTATAATGCAACTCCTGCAGATGGACTAGTTCTCCATGGTTAGTGAAATTTCCTTTTGTTGAAATTATATGCAAAAGTTGTGTAATTATTATTATTATTATTATTATTATTATTAATTTAACAATATTAAATTTATAAATTATTGCTTAAAAATGCAATTTTTTTCTTTGTTTACGCACAATAATTTCTAAGAAGGTTTCTAAGAGGTTTCTAAGAAGTTTATGTCGGCCATGATATATCAAGTAATTTTACGTTCGGTTATACATCCTATTTAAACCACTCCCTTTTGTTATAAGATTAGTAAAACAAAATAAATGAAAAGTAAAGTAAAACAAATAAATAACAATTCCAGTCAATATACTTGAAGAACATTCGAAGACAGTGTAGAGTGTGTGTGTGTGTATGAGACAGTTAGTGGACCCCATGACCTATTGACGTATGCGTCTGGACCTTGTTGTGTTGTAAGCAAATTGATCTTGTCTTTTTATAATGGCAAAGAGAGGAAGGGAATATATTAGATTTCCTGATTCCGGTCATAGAGTCGTGGGAGCAACATCTCTTAATAATTATAACGTTTGGTTAGTCAGTTCTTAAATATTTATTAATTATTTAAGGTTATGGTCAAAATTATCTAATTTTTTATCATGTAAGGATTTAGCAAACAAAACAAAAAATATCCAGCTTTAAATTTATCAATTATGTCTGTGAGAACTACAATATGAGTGAGATAGTTTTTTTTTTTTTATCCCAAATGCATGAAAAATTATTTCATGAATGCTATGATGATTGATAAATATTGTACAAGAATAATGTTTACGTAATGATCAGTTTTCTTTTATGCTAAATCTGATGCTATGCTAAACACGAAATATAATTGAATTAACATAATTTGAAGAAACAAGCTTCAAGAAGAGAGTCTCAATTTTATAATATACATATATCCTTTGCAAGCACACATAGAAGTCGTCCAGGTGTAAATAAAAAGAAGGGAACTTCTATAGATTGGCTCTGTTAGCGTTGTATCGAACTTCCCTTTAAGCACACCCTAGACGCACAATAGAAAACCCTCAAGCAGTATTTACGGCTCCTTGTGTGCAAACGGTCTGTCTCTCCGCTAGGTATGTATGTGCACCGTTAATTCAGCCACCCTTATAGCCGGACCTATATCTTTATACATAAACCCCTTTGTAAAAATACTTGGAATAGTAAGAAGATGTAGGGTGAAATTAAAAAGAAAAAAACAGGGTGGATTTCAAAATAGCAAAAGAATAATAAAAAGAAGTTGGGAAAGTTAAAAAAAAAAATTACTGGCTAGACATTTTAAAAAATTGTTCCGGTTTATAATTTCCCCCTGAATGCTGAAAAAAAAAAAGTTCCAGCAGTTATATACAACAATCTCAACGGTGTTTTTATTGTCAACAGACACCGACTAGACATGGCATTACAAAACTAGACTTCTTATAAATTCTGTCTGGACCTATTATTCTCTTTAAGGCATTATAATACAACCCTAAATGCCGCGTCATCCAAGAGAGTCTGTCCAGAAAAAAAAGTTCCCTCTTTTAACGTATCAACCTGTGTTAATTTAATTTTTAAATAGGCGGCGGGAATATTAAGTATATGTATTTATTAACTATATTACATATAATACGAAACTATTAACAATTTTAGTTTCCTTCAACCATGTGCAAGAGTCAACCAAGTCAAGAAGAGTAAGATGTATACACACTAGGTGCGCGCTTGATATTACATATTTTATGAAATCACATCACATTTTTACATAAATTCATTATAACATCTGGTATTTTATCCGCACGCATATTCCTTTTGTTCCTCAACGGTTTCGAATTTTCATCCATCGACAGAGCATATTCACTAAGTTTGTGTAGAGAGTTCTCACTTCAACGCAATGTCTCTATTACCCTCACACTTAATTTCTGTTACTCTCTACACGAACTTGGTGTATTTGCTCTGACGATGGATGAAAATCCGAAATCTGTCCGGAACCAAATGAATATGCATGCTACGAAGGATAAAATTCTGATGTTATCCAGCATTAATTGCTTTGCAATTGTTGGCCGTTAATGAATGTGATCTGATATATGTGATTGTTGGCTTATTTGACCAGCAAGATTCCAGGATATAAAAACATAAAATAAGTTTTCCGTACTTCTCTTACCCCTGAAGATGGCAACAAACAATGTTTGCCGAAACGTCAAACACGTTAAATAAAAACACACCAAAATTATTTTATGTTTTTGTACCTTAGAAACTTACCAGTCGATAAACCAACAATCAGATACACCACACATATTCAATTTATTATAACATTCCGTTTTTGCAATCCATACACTTCTATTCATTAAGTTTCATCAAAATTGAAATGTTAATAAAAATATTTAAATTTGTCATCAAGATCATATAGTAATTGGAATTTGAATGAAATGACAATTTACAGACAAGCATGATGTCGCTGTGGGAATTAAGTAAGATTGGTTATTAGAAAAAGGTCTCTCTCTCTCTGTCTGTATAAGTATGTGGGAACAGCTTAGCTCGAAAACGAAAAATCGCAAAAAGTTCATATTTGGCATTCAATTTGAGTATCACAATGGGATACGACAGGAAGTTATCTATCAAGATTTCCTCAACCGGAAGTAGAACTTTACTGAGGAGCTATTATAACTTTTATTAGGAACATTTTTCTGGGAAAATACATTTAGAGGGCTATTGGGGGAGGGGAGAGGTTATGTTTTCTTCTAAAGTCTATTTCAATAATTATTATCATCTAAATAATATTAAATAACATTAAATATGCTGTGTCCATTATAACGATTTTGAATAAAATCGGTTGATCCAAAGTGCGTTTCTATTGAAAAGTTTTTCAGTTTTCCCCACAACTTTTCTTTGAAACATTTCTCCGGGAAAATTCATATAAGGTGATTATCTTGGGTGAGTGGTAGGTTTATGTTTGTGTTTTTTTAGCTCTCAACGGTTTTCATTAAACTTAGCAACATCAATTTTACACATCTAAAAAGATGTTATAACTTTTATTTGTAACGTTTCTCTAGAGAAATTAATTGCAGGGGGCGGCTTCTTTAGAGGGGAGAGATGGGGTTATGTTTTCCTCTAAAGCGCTGTTATAGTTTATTATACAATTCTATCATCTTAATAATATTATTATTTGTCTGTGGGGAGGGACTACTAAACCCTACGCTATCCAAAGCCCCACTGGGCCCATATAGCTACCCTAAGAAAAACAACAACAAACCGGGTCTAGAACAAATATCCAGACCCGGATCTAATACATCTAAGATTCACTGCAGTTCGAATAAATCGGATAATAACCTTAAGGAGAAATAGCCTATACCGACCAAAGGTCCTGAACCTAATTTCCACACAACCCAGGCACAATCAGTGATAATATGGATGGGTGTTTGTTTCCTCCTCTGTCTCACAGATTCTACAAAATGGATCCGGCATAAAGCCTCATTATGTAGAGATGTCTCCTTAAACCACAATGTCCAATAAGGAATCCAACCAGATGCCTGAGAGAGCTCCCTGAAAAATAGAGCAACGTCTCACTAACAGGGGGCGGAACCCCGATGAGTATTTTGAACTGCAGAAAACCAACTGAGCTAATCTACATAAGGATGAATGCTGTGAAGCTGTCCATGTCTGGAAGCCTGACAGACATGTGCCAGAAGACAAGCCAACAGCAGGCTCGGGGACCAATGAAAGGGAGAGAGGCGCCTAATTTGGCAAACCTATATCCACCTCCTCATTCCCAAAAAAGACCCCAATGTGACTTGGCACTCAGACTAAAAGCACATCCTTCAGAGAAGAAAGCTCTTTCAGTCTTTTAGAACATTCTAACACAACCTGGAAGTGAAGACACATGAACTCAGGCCTTCAGCGCAGCTTGGCTGTCCGAGCAGAAGCAAACGCCTTTATCTAAATAATATTAATTAGAATTAAATATGTTAATAAAATTCTATATTTGAAGAAAATCAGTTGACCGGAACGATGTTTTTACTGAGCAGTTTCTTTTACTTTCTTTTTTTTTCACAAAAACACCATATGGATTTTATTAAATTTATTTTAATAACTACGAAAATAGAGACCAATAACTTTCGTTTGAAATTTTGAAAGCTGAGAAAGTTCATTTAGAAAAGTTTGGGGGGGAAGGAGGGAAAGTTATGCTTTGCTCAAAAAAACTCGTGTTATTAAGTATAGATCTTCCCATTGATATAAAATTGAAGACAAGTAAGTGTAAAACATTTACACTTAGAACATTTTGCAGAAAATTGGAATTAATATAAAATTGAGAAGATTAATGTGCGTATTAATGTTACAATTCATTTAAGTAGGGTCAGTAAGGAAGATTGAGTAAGCTGGGTTGAGGTAGTACAAAACTACATGCGAGCAACAGGCAATATCCTACAGCAACAAGAGTGTAACAGAGAGAGGTAACATTAAGGGTTCATCGGCATCGATAAGGGGGAGTTTTCAACCATCATTCTACAACCAACCTCTACTATTACTAGCAATAATAATAATACGCTTTTACTACTCACTTTACTTACACACACACACACATATATATTATTATATATCGAAGAGCTCTCCCTTTCACACGATCTCTTACAGAATTTCTATTGTGTGTATTAGTACTTCAGTATAGTAGTAGTGGCCGTCTGGTATTGCTTGGAAGAGTTGTCCGACAAAGCAGGGTGTCACATGGGGAGTCTAGTTTGGTTGTGCAAGGGAGGATAGACCAGTCTGTACATACCCTATTGTAATCAGTACTTCTATATATATATACTTCCACCACAAGCACACACTCCTCTATACTATCGAATCCCCACAACTACACCACCTTTTATACATTCCTTTTTTACAAAACACCTTGACTTCATTATTATTCCCAATGCTATTGTTAACGCTCTACTAAATTGTAAAAGGAACAAATAATAATAAATAATAAAATATAATAATAAAAATAATAAAGAAAAAGAAATAAAGAGAGAAAAAAAAAATCAAAGAATATAATTACATTCTATTTGCTTTTTAAACACCCTCACTTTTAAAGACTGAACTGGATTAATATAATATATCCTGCATATAAAAAGTATTGAAATAAATCTTTAAATTAGAATTTTTTACTTTCAAATAATTATATAAAACTAAAAAAAATAATTACACATTCACTGATATTTAACCATGGGGACAAGACTAACAAAAAAAGGTATGATTGCTGCCAACAAACAACTTCAGGGATGTTTTAAAGTTTCGAAAAATAATACTAAAAGTAATTTCCTTGCCATAGAGAATTCCGAATAACATCAAATCTCTTTTTACTACTGTAAATTATGAGTTTTCATTGGAACTATTTGTTTTGAGGACCAACTTCCAAATCTCTTCTTCTTATTTTTTTTTTGAGAGTGTTTATATAATGTAACCAAAAAAAAAAACTCAAAAAAGAATAAAAATAGAGGCCAAAAAAATAATTTTAAGTATTACTAGGGATCCTCTTTAATGAAAGTTTCGGTCGAATTCCATCGAAAATTTTGTTTCGCAAATATTTTCAAAAATTGCCTACACTGGTTTTATTTACTTACTTTTTAAAATATTGGTGGTTTTGTTTTGTTTTATTTATTTATTTATTTTGGAAAAATTAATTTTATGGTGTACTATAAAAGAAAAATTGTAACGTTAGATTTTTCTTCAACATCCATTTAATACTTTCAAGGAACAACTAAACCAATAAACTAACCTATATCAATGTAGTTGATATAGGTTAAGTTTATTTATTGTAAACAATTTTTATTTCGTAAAATATCAAGTTAGTGGAAAATTTGCTACTTAAATCTGAAAGAATTAGTGACAGAAAGAAAAGAAATAAGTAAGTAAGTAAAATGAATGGTAATAAAATGCTACATATAAAGAGATATAGTCTTTGTGAAACTACAAAATTCTGGAAATCTAAAGATCTGTTGTTTTTTTTTTTTAGTTTTTCCTTCTAGAAAAATATTTTTGTTTTTACTCCTTCAAACAATTGCATGTGATAATAACTACTAATTTATTAAGAATGCCAGGCTAGAGGAATTCTATTCATCTCATTTAATAAGAACTTAGATTTAATTAGGAGGCAGACCTAAAAATAATTTCGATTTAAATATAATTATAAATTTAGGGACTATAATAACGGAAAACTAATAAAATTTATGAGTAAGTGCATTTTTTTTTTTTTTTTTTATTGAATTATGAATTTGTTTTTTTTCTCATTCTAAACAAAACAAACGAGGAAACCGGAAATTAAACTTTTTCTCTTGAAATATAATAAAATATATCCGGTATAAACTTGTTTTTTCTCTCTCCTCTCTCTCTCTCTTTTCTCATGGGGAAGAGAATGTAAACAAGAAGGAAAAATTGTACTCTTTCCCCTATGGTTGGTTATAATAATCAACCTAACCTAACCTGCATTCAAAAGGGTGATGTTCCACCTATTCAACAAAGATAATACCGGAAAGCGGAAACCTTTCTTTTTATTAAAGATTAGTTTTCAATTTCTATCTTCCCAGTAGTAAAAAATAATTTCTCCTACTATAAAAAACCCCCTCTTTTTTTTTTTGCCTTATCTTCTACATTAATATAAAATTATGCGAATGTTAGAAGAGTATATAATTTAAAAATGAAAAAAAAAATTCTATCCAATAATTCGCTTTGACATCAAATTATATTTACTTTACTGCTTAATATTAAAAAATAAAAATCAAGAAATGATAATTCAATGTTTTACAAGATAGAACAATATGATTAATTAGTTCATTCTAATGCCGCTAGATAGCAGAGACCTCTCCAATGTTTATAGCTAAACAAAGAGGTACGTTTTCTATTTTTAAAATCGTAGAAATTTATGATAAATTTTTCTTTTTTTTAAATTTATGTAATAAAAATAAACAAATAATTACCACGGGCTGCTAGGCTGATAAAGGTGTGCGCATGCCTTGTAACCATTGCCCTTAATTCACCATCTAAGGGCAACCTATGTAAGATATGTCCTACAAAATCTACTGGTGTAATAGCAGCTAGATCCCATTTTAATCGACATGCAACCATCAGTTCCCAACCCTGAAAAACAAATTAAAAAAAAAAAATTGTGATTAAATATTGTTGAAACGGCTGCATTGTTCCACAATGTTGAGCAACATTTACATAAAGACTGATGCAATAAAACAACGCAGCTTGCTTTTGTTTATATTTTATTGAAGGTTTCAAAGAAAGTAATTTGCAAATCCATGCACAGATGATTAGATACTTGTAATTATTCTTGCTTGCTTAACATTTTGCGGAACATTGCATTTTAGAATAAATATAAAAAAAAATCCAAAATTAATAAGTAAGTTTTTTTTTTATCACAATATTTTTGAACCGATTTGACAGATATAATCAACTTATTGTTTTTTTTTTTTTTGTTTGGGCTTTGTTTGAATTTGATGTATATTTATTTACAGGAATACGTCTACCTGATTCAATTGAGACAAATATTTTTCTTCAAAAGAAAATTTGAGAAATGACATCTGAATAACACAATGTTTATTTGATATATTTTCCCCCATGAAATTCATTTTGGGTCGGGGAAGAATAAGTTTAGACTTTCTTCTAAAGTGCCTTTTTCGTTTATTATATTTTATCCTAGTCATAATATAATTAATAAAAATTTAAAATGACTCGCCGTAAATTACAAATTTGAAGAAAAAAAATATCAGTGAATCAGTAAGTGTAAAAAGACTTTATTTACTGAGAGAGCTCTTTCAGTTTTTTTGAAGCAATTTTTGTCCATAAAAATATTACCAACGAATTTTCTATATAGTTGATGTTTGTACAAAATGCATATTATATCTAGACCTCAAAAAGTTTTGTTTTAAAATATTTTTAAGCAGGAAGAGGTCAATCATGCTTCTCACAAATTTTTTTAGTTTAGGTTGTTTTATAGTTATACATAAGCTGTCAAATTTAGTATAAATTCCATCCATTTGTCTTATAAGTATTGTAATCGTGTCAAAAGTTTTGATATTGAGTTTTCACCAGAAATATGTACATATTTTGATGTCCCCTGAGTCCAAAAAAAAAAAAAAGTGATTTTTTAGAAAATGGTGTGTTTGTATATGATAATGTTACAGCACAGCTTTAAAAACCACTTCGCTGAATCGCCACTTTAATGAAGGTTCTTGCGTTTTTCTCGAAAATGGCTCCAACGATTTTCTTTAAACTTCGAATATCAATTTTTTTTTTTTTTTTAAACATTTCTCTTGGAAAATTCATTTAAGGCGGCTTTTAAGGGTGAAGTTTTAATCTATTAAAATGAAGTTTAATCTATTAATGGGACAACCAATAAAATCATAGAATAGAAGTAAAGAAAGTCGTATGTATTGTATTTAACGTCGGAGTTTTTACATAAATACTTTTTTTTGTTGTTTGACCTCTTTGTCTGAGTTATTTAAAATTTTGAGCTGACTGAACTGTACGGGATAACGCTTATTCTTTGTTTTTATATTTTAGTCCATTTCTTTTGATTAATTATTAAGATAAAAAAAAAAATTCAATATAATAGAAAGTTTAATCCTATTTTGTTAATTTCTTTAGGGCTGCTAATAAAAATATCTTATAAAAACTATGATCAAAGAAAGTGTTTAGAAAGAAAAAAAAAAAAAAGAAACAATAATAAACGGCTATCTCAATTATTAGTTAATTTAATTGGCAAACTATTTTAATAAATAGTTAAAAATAGTATATTACTGAATAGGAGGCGCCAATACGTGGTAGAAAGAGAGATTCTCTATGGTGGCGTGTGGAAAGTGTTTTTGAGCGTTGTGGATAAAGAAGGAAGGAGGGCAATGGCCGTATTCAAGGCCGGCCAGACCTTGTGACTTGGTTTTGGCAAATACTGACACACACACACACACACACAACACGCTAACAAGAGAATGAAAGAGAAAGAGAACTCCAAAAAAAAAAAAAACAAAAAAAAAAGAGGCCTTTGGAATTAAGAGAGAGAGAAGAATTAAAAGCGAATGTGACACACACTCACTTACACAGGCCTTACTTAAACATTTATACGCACTACATAACATTGTATATATATATATATATATATATTTTATACCAAGCGCCAATCATACATATAACAAACACGCCATATGTATAATAAACTATAAAGACGCCACTTTTTGCTTACACAAACACAAATCATCCGCGATATTTTTTTTTTTCTTTCTTTCTTTCTTTTTAAACAATAATCAATATAAATCCGTTTTCTTCTACCATACGCACGTAACAATTTCCGGCCTTGAAATACACGTAGAAATGTGACTAATCTTTGATAAATTTGTCTTGTTATTTGGTCAATAAAGAAGAAAGACGAGAGATAAAATTAATCTATAGACAGAAAAAAAAAAAGAAAAAAAACACACTTGCAACTTTTAATAAACGTATAGTTTTCCTTTATATTAAAAAGTGTGGGGGGGGGGAAGTCGTACACATATTCGTATTAGATGATAGCATTTACCTTCTAGCCCAAAAATATTAGGTTGAGTAATTTAAAAATATAAAGATATATTTCCGTTTTAGCCTGCTTCATTTTGTGATCATCGCGGCC
Source organism: Triatoma infestans (assembly GCA_011037195.1). Classification (NCBI taxonomy): domain Eukaryota; kingdom Metazoa; phylum Arthropoda; class Insecta; order Hemiptera; family Reduviidae; genus Triatoma; species Triatoma infestans. The sequence continues at coordinate 174,134 of JAAEAF010000250.1, read as the reverse complement.
GGTTTTTATGGACGATGATGGTCCATCACTAGGATATTTATCATGTTAAGCAGAGTGTGTGTGTGTGCGTGCGTAAATTGATTTCGCAATTGACATTCCACGTTTAAAAAAAAAAAAAAAAAATCGTATGAGTGCACTTCCGCTTTTTTCTTTACGATTTTTCCTTCAAATTTGGAGAACTTCCTCGTATTTTTTTCCATTTTTGAGATATTTTTCAAAAACCACATACACACCCATTCACTAAAAATATTTTTACTTCCTCCAAAAAAAAGTGGTTTTATGGAAAATGGTCAGCGTGTGTATGTAAGTGTGAACAGCATAGCTCAAAAACGAAGAAAAATCGCTAAATGTTCGAGCTTGATATTCTTGTTTTAGGTATTATCTTACCACCTACACTAAGTTATCTCTGAAAATTCCTCAACCGCATGTATCACTTTATAACTGAATGATTTTTTTTACCTATTCTTGCTATGGCGCCATGATTTTCTTTATAGTTGTTATATCAACCTAGTTTTATCAACTACTAGTAGCTACAATTTTTATTTGTAACAATTACTCAGGATAAAGTCATTTCAACAGGGCTTTTTGGGGGAGAGGTAGAGTTATGTTTTTTTCCTCTAAAGTGCTATGTCAGTTGATTATACAAATTCTATCATCCAAAACAAAATTAATAAAAAAAAATCTGGTGTGAAACACTCACACAACGTTCTCTTAATGCTGTTCTCAAAATTATAATTGACAAAGGTTATAGTTTGTGTACCAACAATTTAATGAAATTCGTCGAAAATGGAAAAAAAAAATAGTTCAGTAAAAGCGCACCTCCGGTTTACTAAGTTTCTTAAAACTCGGAATTTTTGGCCATCTATTTATTTCTAATTAATTTTGTTTGGATAATCAAATTTTATAATCAACTATGATTACAAACTTTAGAGTAAGCTGTAACCCCACCCCTCCCCTAAAATTGCCCTTAAATGAATTTTCCCAGAGAAATGTTTTAAATAAACGATGTAGATCCTTGCATGTTAGGTTTATTTATAAACGATGTTTCAAGAAAATCGTCGGAGCCATTTTTGTACAAATCGCGAAAAAGCGAAAAAATCATTTAGTAAAGTGGTAAAGTAAACGCACTTCCGTCTATCCGATTTTTTTCAAACTCGGAATTTCAACAGCATATTTAATTCTAATTAACATTATTTAGATGGCAGAATTGTCTAATAAACTGAAATAGCACTTTAGATGAGAACCTAACCCCAGTCCCGCCCCCAGAAGTGCCCTTAAATGAATTTTTCCGGAGAAATGTTTCAAAGAGTAGTATGTGTAGTTGATATACCAAGTTTAAAGAAAATCGTCGGAGCCATTTTTGAGAAAATAGCAAGAAAAAAAAAACTAGTAAAGCGGTACTTCCGGTTGAGGAATTTTGACAGATAACTTACTGTCAGTTCCCATGGTGATACCTAAAAAGAATATAAAGTTTCAACTTTCTACGGTTTTTCATTTTTGAGCTGCTGTTCACATACATACACACACAGCCCATTTGCCAAAAACCACTTTTTTGGACTCAGGGGACCTCAAAACGGATATTTCCGGTGAAAATTCGATATAGAAAATTTGACACGATTACAATACTTCCTCTTAAACTTGGAGTAAGAGAAAGTAAAAATAAATATATTGCAAAAATTTTGAGTTTTAAGAAAATTAGTAAAAACCGGAAGTTCGTTTTTATTAAATAGTTTTTTTTCCGTTTTCGTGATTTTCTTCACTCACACACAAAAAAAAAAGATTAAAATTATCATTATCGTTGATGTACTAATTATAAAATTTTTCGAAGTTATCTTGAGTATTTCACCCCAGATTTTTTTTTTTTTTTTTTTTATATAGCTGTTATAAAACGGAAAAATTGAAAGTGTGTCACATTTCTTGAAGTTGAGTTCACCAAAATAAAAGTTTTTTTAGAAACTGTTTTGTGAGTTGTCTGTTTGTGTGACCTTCATAACCAAATAAGCAAATCGCCAGAAAGTTCAAACTTGATATTTTTGTATTCAGTTCAATCGATCTGGTGGATCTGACAAATGTCAGGTTTCAGTTCAAAATTAGTCAAACCAAAAATACCAAGGTACTGAATGGATTGTTTCCAGGGTTTTTTATTTTGTACTTTTTGGTGAAGGAAAGTACAAAAACTAAATTTTCAAAAATGGTATTTTAATATATATTGTACAATTCTAAAATTTTGAGAGTGAAGAAAACCTATCATTTTTTTTTTTTTAAATTTTATCTCAAGATTTATAAGTGTGTAGAAAATTGGGTCAATAATTTTGCATCCATAATTAATGGATGCCATCTCACAATATATATTTCGGATAAAATATAGTCATAAAGACTTTCTCGGAGGCCAATATATAGAAAAATTCTTCTACAAACTTAATTGTAAAAACTAATCGATATATTTTTTTTATAATAAATTGATAAAACACGTAAATTATGTGAGGAATTATTTATTATCAAGAAATATTAATTTGGAATGATTTACTAACTATGCCACTACTTCTCAACTTTTCCAAGGTCAAATTTCCTTCTTTTTGTTTGTCTTAAAATTCTTACAATTAGTTATCGTATCTATTGATAATGTAGGTAATGAGATCGTGATAAGTAAAAAACATTTAAAAAAAAAGTGTTTAAATTGTTAAGTCATCCTTAAGTTAATGAAAATCGTCAAAACAGAATTTGAACATTAAAACAAGTGAAGATACGAATTATTAGAAAGAAGTTTTGAGAAACGGGACGCGAGCGAAATCTTATAAAAGAAGATATTTAATATTATGATTAATTAGGAAGCTGCAAAAAAAAACCGTTCTAATTTTTTTCCCAAAATTCAAACACTATACGCACAAATTGTCCTTTCAATTTTTGCAAGATTTTGAGAAGCGATCAACTCAAACTATTCTCTAAAGTGTTAATTTTTAATTTTTCTAAATTAAACGTTTTTTTTTTTTTGGAGATATTCTGTTAAAACACACATATTCAGGCCATTTGTTAAAGACATTTTTTCGTACTCAAAGCACCTCAAAAACATCTATTTCCAATCATTTTCGTAATTCGACACGACTGCACTATTTCCTCTTACCATAAGGAAGAAAAGATGGTTTGACGGTAAACTTTTGCCCGCAAGGAGTATGTGTTGCCTGCAGTTAAAGTTATATAAGAAGTAGCGATCCCACGGCTTACACAGCTCAATACTCCATGCATTTCGACAGAATAGTACCTAATACACTTAAAACTACATACACTCTATTCTTTACAGTACACAAACTACGGTCTCCGCACCATAGTTAATTGGCCTAACCCAAGGGAGAAGGAAGGGATTGGCGAATTTTCTCTTCCTAGGAGCCTCTACAACTCACTGTCCGGTGATGGACATTGTTGTCTGTAGCTAGAGAGAACACTGCTTGGAGGCCGGCCGGCAGTGCACTCAGAAGGCTCCGGAGGACATAATAGATCTTTCAGATCGCAGTGTAATAATCCCCTCCAACAATCTACAGTAAACTTTACGGACTTTACTATATGGAGTTTCGCAATTTTCACTCCAAAAAGATTCTCAAAGATTCTGTTCTCAGGTTAGGTAAAATTTAGATTTCCCTCCATTTTCGGCTAACCGGTAGTAAAGGAGGTTTAATTATCGTCCTATCATCTGGTAGGAGTTTCCAGCAAGTACATCAAAAAGTGGACGAGAGTTGTAAAAAGCTCACGAGTTAAATATTAGATTTTTTACTATAATCGTATCAATCAATCAATAGTTCAATTCAAATAAGTATGTGAAGAAAGTTATTTCAAAATAGAAGGTTCTTTTTTTTTGAAAGGTTATAGTTTAGGTATGTCAAAAATTTCATAATTAAAACATAAATATATAAATATTTCTCATATACATTATTATTTAATAGGCTTTAACTTCGTTTCCCCACCACCACCACTAATATATGTATGGAGTACTTCCTTCTAAATATTAAATTCTGAGAAACGCAAGGTTGTTTATTTGAGAGGGTGTTAAGTTTGTCAAAGGGGCAGGCAATCTTTGGGGAATGCCAGATCATGAAAATAAAGAGAATAAACTACTTGGAGAAGTAGTGAAAGAGAAAGAGTAGAAAAAATTAACCAGGTACAGAATTCACAGGTAGCAAGGGTCTGTCCTTGACTTTAAGAGCCACAGACTTTGGTCAGTTAATTCTATGATATATCCCTTATAACAAAACAGGTGTTCTACTTGTAGTATATAAAACTGTTATACAAAAAGGGATAACAACATAACGGTGTAACTCATGATCTATATGAGAATATAAGGTACAGGATTTTTGTTAACAATGTTCGGCCATTAATACGGATTAAAAAAAAAAAAAAACAAATATTTTTTGTTTTGTTTTTAAAATTACAAATTCTTCAATAAAAGGTCAGCGTAAATATTTATATGCAAAAAAAATTTTGTTTGAAACACGGCTGTCTCTTATTCCTTTCAATTAAATTGTTTATATTGTGGCTCAGCAGAATGCTCTAAAAAACACTGAACCAACTACAAATAACATTTGAAATTAACGCTATAAATTCCGCACAAAAAAAAAAAATCATAAAAGTAATACGTTTTCATCTATACAGCAAGCACTCTCAAGTTTAAAGAAAATCATTGTAACCGTTTTCGAGAAAATTAAAAAAAAAAAAAAACCAGAGACATTTCCGTGGTAGCCTGAAAATAATCTTAAAATATCATACAGTAAAGTCGCATTTTTCGGTTGATGGATTTTGTCCCGAAATCTTTTGTGTCTGTTGCGGTCTAATCATTAAAAAAATAAATTAATAAATTCCCAAATAATTTTGTAGGTGCAATTTAATTATTAAACTTAAGTGAATTTGTAAAGAATGAACCAAACCATAAAATATACTTATTATGTCACTACCGGAATTTTTGGCACTAAAACCATGCTCTAGTGAACTCTATTACAACCATTATCTGCAGCACTATCACACTATGCTTTGGTTTTATGTTTACACACCTAAGCCAAATAAAATACACGCTTTTAACTCAATTTACAGGAAAGTTTTTCATTTAATAATTTAATTCTCAAGAATACTATGTGCAGTAAAAGTTCCCCAACTTTAACCGAAAGTTTCTTATCGAAAAAAAATAGAGCTGAATAAAGTGCCATAAATAAATTTAAGAGAGAAAATTAATAGGAAAATACCCAAGCTGTTCATAAAATGTTCAAACTTTTGTATATTTAATATGTACGAAAAAGCACGAAGTTATCCGAAAACAATGCAAAATATATATATATATATAAAAATGGTATTTAAAGTAAACTGGGAAGGTAACAACATGATAAGAATTTCTATTGAAAAACAGCTGATTAAAATTTGTTTTTGTAGATAGTAACATCAAAAATACTACTACTGCAAATGTTGAATGAATGGAAAATTAAAAACAATATTATTTGAGAATGTATCATTTTATGAATGAGTACAATGTGAATTATAAACAAACATTAATTATTCTCATTGTAGCCACGATAAATGAAGAAATTCGAAACAGATAGTAGAATAAAGTTCCCAAGCATTCCACATTAATGATATAAACACATTATTTAATAAAATAAATAAATTAATGTAAACAATAGAAACTCTTATGTTTATTTAACTCCCCCCCAAAAAAACGAGGATGTAGAACACTCAGAATTTTCAAGGCTAAAAGATAAAAATCATAGTAGCGAGTTTTCGAGAGAAAAAAATCGCTAAAAGTAAAATGATAGGGGAATCTTGCGACCAAACCTTATTACGATACAAAAATTACAAATTAGAATCGGTTTAGTATTGAATAAATAACTAGGGGTAAATAACATTTATTTAAAATATCTAGAATAAACTGTAATTTTGCCTAAAAAAATTATAGAAGTAGGTATATTGCACATTTCCGTGGGATTTCTTAAACAAATCTTAAAATTCAGGAAATAGGCACCTGGAACCCAAGGAGATCCCGGGGTTTGAATCTTTTTTGTTTCACTGGCCGATGTGGTCTTGTAACGAGAGTATACAGCCCCGAAGGCTGCCAGCGTGTACTGAAAAGGATCTGCGGGTGCCAATAATCACCGATGTTGATGCGCCAAAATTAAAAAGAAAAAAAAAAAAAATTACCCAGAAAGTAAGGCATTGTTCTGCTGTTAAATCCATTACCTTAATTCTTCCAAAAACCATTCATCAACAAAGTAAAGAAGAATATTTAGAGCTCACAACAACCTATGACCCAATCACAAATAGCCTAGTAACTGCATACCCAAATTTTTTAAATTGAGTAGTTATGGGCCAAAGACAGGCATATAAACCATGTCATAAACTCTGAAATTCATCATAAAATTGAAAAAATTGGAAAAATTGAATAATCAACAACAAAAAAAAAAAAAACAAATTCATATTTACACAAAAATTTTGATTCATTATATAATATAATCCTCTATATTCCCATTTTCTCAACATCAATTCTACCTGATGAAATACAAAAAACAAAAACAAAACAAAAAAAAAATTAAAAATGCGATTCATCTTTTTTTGCCGAAAGGTTGAAAATAAAAACTAAACTTTCAGGGTCCTTGCGGTATGAAAAGGCGGTCCCGACTATTTAGGTCTTCTTTTTCTTTTTCTGCCGGCTATGTCTGACAGGGGAATGCGGTATATACAAGAAGAGGATATCTACTTCGCTGGAAGGGATATTTTAGTAGAGTGGGGAGCAGTCTTAGGAAGAATTCTATCCAAGAAGCTTTTGTAAAAAGAGTGGAACAAATTTTTCTTCACTAGACACCATCGTAATGTAACCACTTTATGTTTATATGTTAAACTGTTAAAATGATTAATCTTTTTCTTCTTTTTGTTTTGAGAGAGAGAGAGAGTGAGAGAAAAAAAAAGACGAAAATATTGATAAAAAATTGAAAATGCATGTTTAAAGACTGATTAGCTTAGATAAATAAAACGAAAACCAATTCTAGGCAACCACCATAATATCTTATAGTCTTAATTCTAAACTTCTATAACCCCAAAAATCTTATTTCTCAATAATCCATAACTTTCTCGTGAAGTTACATTTTTACACTACTTATGATAATATATAAAACAAAAATGATAGCAACTGTCTTTATTTAGCGAGGCAAGTTTCTATGGTAAGTCCGTTGTCTAGAACTCTCCCCTATTATTTCTACGTACGGGAAACACCTGTTGGATTATAAATGAAGTCAAAATAATTACTAACTACCATTTTAAGTGCAATGAACGGAGTACTTACACGTGTTTGAAGTAATATATAATATGTACTACTAACTTTAAAATAGATATTTGAAAATATTATTATTATCTGCATAATCCAGTAGGAAATAATTTTGAAATAAATAAATAAAAATTTTATGTTTAAAATAAATACGATTTTTTTTTTTTCTTACTGTATTCTCAATTTCCGATTTATAAATTGATAAAATTTTATTTAAATTTGGAATTTTTGCAACATTTAATATCGTACTTAAATATCATACAGGCAATGGAACAGAAATTTGATCGAAATGGCGCCTTAAATGAAAGTCTTACGTCACAGCTCATTCTAACCCGCAAAAAATTGAAAAAAAAAAAAAATCCGCTGGAGCTTTATTTTCAAGAAAATTGTAGATCTACTAAAAATATTCTGTAAATTATATTCCCCCAAAAAGAAGGTCTTATCAGAAACTATTGCATCCATTGGTTAATTCTTCATTTTTGAGTTAAACAGGAAAACCTTATGGATGTATTACCGAGAATAAATTCCATAAATCTGACACGACTGTAACACTTCCAGTGGTTTGGTTGCAATGAAAAAATTTACGTAAATAATTATGAAACATTAATTAATAAAAACAAAAAAAAATATTAAAGATAATTGGGAGGGGAAAAAATGTCCAGAAAAGATACGAAAAGCCCATAAAAAGCGAACGCATATCTCTTGTTTTATGTCAGTTAAATAAAGTACAAACTATTTAAAGATAACAAATGCCAAGGCAACACTAGAGCTGATATGTTTTGTGATCACCAGCCCACCATAGTCACTAATCATAATCTCTCGTGTGAAATAAAACAAAAACTATTAATTGAGGGCCCTACCGGTATATGTACATTAGAACATAATTTCTTGAAAAAAAAAAAATACAATACATTCCAAATACGCGTAGTCCGCATAAATCTAATCACTTATCAGAAAAAAAATTAGGATAAATTTACTCTATAAAAAGTAACGAAAACTACTGTTAATTACCATAATTTAAATAAATAACTAGATTAATTCTATTATTTCCAATAAATGATTTGGTTAATATCCTCCACAAAACAAAAAATAACGAAAAAATAGAATTAAAGGAGAAAATGTTAATTCCTGCTAAATATGTGTGACGTGTTGAAATATCAGCTGATAGAACATATGACGAGACATATACATGTCTTCCCTTCTCTATGGGAATGAGATACAAAATAGTCGTAATTTGTATGGATAAATAATTGGATATTTATAATGACACGCCACGTTCCGATTAATTTGTTTCAAGTATTTATTTAAAAACAAAAATTACTTCAGAGCTCCCAAACTTTTTAGCAAAAAAAAAAAAAAATAATAATTGAAGCCAAATTACACGAAAATTAAAAAAAGAAATGTAAAAAATTTGGTACTTACCGGTATATCTTCAACAGGTGCGCTATAGTCCGTATACGATGATAATAGCATAGACATTAATGGATTTGGTTGTCTCAATTTTGTAGCTAATAATAGGCAAACAGTTCCGAGCATTTGTAATTGTGTTTTTTTAATGTTCACCAAACTGAGATACCTATCCATAATGTTCATGGCCAATGGAAACACTTCATCTTGACACCTTTCTTCTTCGCAAACCTGTAAGTAAATTTTATCTTAATTAAATAAAATAAATAAATAAATAATCCTGACACGAATCCAATAATCTCTCTTAAAGTATTAAGAAAAAAGGAAAAAATTCTAAGTTGTCAAGAAAACGCTACTTTCATATAATAAATTCATACTATTCTCCAAAATTTTTAAAAAAAGAAAATATTCGAAATAAATCAGAAAGAAATGCAAGACAATTTTTATGAGAAAAAAGAAAACACCGGTTTACCTCTAACATCCATTCCGCGACAATCTTCCTCATTTCCGGCGTAATTTCTGTCTGTACATTTTGAAAGTAGGAACTATTAGTGGTGTAGAATTCTTCAGTCTTCAATAAATTCTTGAGAACCCGTGGGTCATCCAATAACATAGGGTCACAATAGGCAGAACAATCTGCTGCCCTCTCCGTACAAAGTAAATCCATATTTGGAATTTTTTTTATTTATTTTATAATCTTTTTTTTTTTAATGCTAAATTATTTAGAAAAAATAAAGGAACTATATTCAAAGCTATTCAAGAAAAAAAAAAAAATCAGTTTAATTTTTTTTTTTTATCGTACTAAACACTAAACGAAATAAAAATAAAAGGCCGTAATTTATTGTTTGATTACTGAAACGTAACTGGCCTAGGACATGAACTGAAAACAGCTGTAATATGAGGCCCCTATATATAGACAGTTTGTCTCCCACTTATATGTCCCCACTAAAATTTTATGAAGGATTGTAGTAGGGGCGGTAAGGGGAGGGTTTTGTCTGTTTATCCTTAGCAGAGTCGATCAGCTGTGTGCTCCGTTCATGAAACTAAAAGGCTACAAGCTAACAGCCCCTTAGTCTTTGTTTACGTTTTCTTTGTAACAAGTGAACTTCCGTATAAGGAAAATTGAAAAATAAAGAAATAAAATTATTTTCTTAAATTTATGAAATGTTTGATTGACTTATTAGTCTGTCATATGTATATCCTTAAAATAAAAATAAAAAAATATTATATAATTTTATTTCTACGAAGGATTTAGTTGGTTTTATTTAACACTGATAAAACTCCGTAACTTTTATTGCCCCCACTAGCCCACATTAGTAATATATACCTATCAACATGAATCTTAGAAAAAACATTAAATCTAATCTAATATATTTATCAGCCACAGTGTTAGTACTAACTAAATACTGTTAAAATGATAAGTTTGAAGAAGTTTTAAGGCCCATCCCAATCTTTAATAGAAAAATGTTATCTATTTTTTATATTTAATACATGAATTTAGAACTAATAAAAGAAATATTAACATCTAAATAAAATAGCTTATTAGTATTTATATTTCAAGAAATATTAAAATAAATTTAAAAAAAAGATTATTAACACAATACATCTTAGTATTATATTATCAGTAGAGCTAAAAAAAACAACGCCAAGTGCTTCGTTTCCCGCGTGTTTCTTGGCGGGCATTGTCTGGATTACGCGGGAAGACATATTAACTACGTGGGCACCGACCTCTCATCATAGTGTTAGTTACTTTAAACAAACTATACCATTTTTTTTCTTTTTCTTTTTGTTATTTCTTATTATTCCTTAATGTTTTAATTTTTGTTTGGATTATTTAATTGAATAAAGTTAATCAATTTTGAATAATGTTCGTTTAAAGAAGTTTTTAATGGCTTAATCATGTTCATTTCTTTATCTAATGAAATGTTTAGAATGTTTTATTATTAAATTATATGCGTTGGGTTTTGATAATGATAAAAAAATGTATGGACTTGAAAATATGAACTTCCAAGAAATTAAGTATCTTTTCTTAACAGTTAGCAATGTCTTATGATCACGTCTTTGATGTTGTTCTCCTAGCTATTTGTGCAAATTCACAATTTGTCACAAATTTCCTAACAATGACAATAATAAACTTTTTTCTAAAGTTCACTTTGACACTTCCACCTGAAAACAATGATTGCCAGAATTTCAATAGAATAGAAAATAAAAAGAAACTAATTATTACCTAATGGCAGATGTATAATATTTCTATGGAAAGATAGGCAGTTCCACCAGCGGACTACTTATGGAGGTAAGGTTTCTTCAGTTGGCAGTAAGTAAAGGCACGTTCTCAGGCAAGTTTAGTTGACCGATTTTAGTTGATCAACAGAAGTTGAATGAAAAACCTAGTGAGAACCTTTTCTTTCAATAAAGTTGATCAACTTTTTAGTAGATCAACAAAAGTTTGACCGAGTCAAACTTTATCGTTCAAGTATGACGCATCTTTCAGTTGAACCCACCATCTTTCAAGTATTGACAAGTGTGAACCTCCGAATCGCCCAATTGGCCTCTCAGTTTGCTTTCAACTCATAGGAGTGCTCCGTGTCTTATTGAAACGTATAAACCAAAACTGATTCAAGTCGCATTCAACTTTTGCTCATCAACTAAAATCGAACAACTAAACTTGACTCGTGAGAACGTGCGTTAATTCTGAAGCCTCGAACTTCATGACGAAAGCAAGTTTTCAGCTTTCCTCCTAGTGTAGGTCGTACGGTGGAATTTCAATGAACTTCAAATCTGCAGACTTCTTAGCTACTTTTAATATAATACTAGGTGTACAATTTAGAACTTTATTGGATTGCTTGTAATTTACAGACAAGATATTGAATAAAAAGTCCTGGATTACTTACTTAATCCACAGCGCTACATGCTGGGTGACTCTTGGACCTTCCGAACCAATATTTTCCAGATCTTTCCTCAGCCTTTGGTAACGATCACTCCCAGTTTCTTATCTCAAGCTTCTTGATATATCTCGATCCAATTCATCAGCCCAACGAATTCGAGGTTTTTCCTCTTCTTATCTCTTGCACCCTCCATTCTGCCATACTCACGACATAACCCGTGCCCGAGGTAACCTGCATAATTTTATAAAGTTGACTAATATATCTTCTTTAGTATCTTCAGTAAATCGGTTTACCGGAAATCCAGTTTTACACAATAGGTTTTTAGAGTTTAGGAGGGAAGAGGGGGAATTTTTACGAAAACTGTTTCAACAATTTCCATTAAAAACAGTGATAAGCTAAAACTGCACTGATATAAAACGTATCACTTTTATTTGAAACGTTTTTTTACAAAAAAACAATTGATTTTGCATGGAATTTAGTTAAATTTCAAATGTTATATAAGGGAAGGGATTAGCTAAGTGGTTAGCGCGTTGGACTCCCACGTTGGAGGTTCCGGGTTCGAGTCCAGTGCTACCCTTAGATTTTTTTCTTCCTAGGAGCCTCTATAGCTCACTGTTCGGTGATGGACAGTGTTGTCTGTAGCGAGAGAACACTGTCCGAAGGCTGGCAGTGCACTGAGAAGGCTCCGGGCGCTAATGACGTCAGATGTTGAAGCGCCTTAAATTAAAAAAAAAAAAGAAAGTTATATACTTGGTTGAATATTTTGTTTTTTTGGACACGCTCTAATGGGCCAGAATATAAAATCACTTTTCTAACTGCCAAGTTTAGTTAGATAGCGATACTCATTTCTGTACAACCAGCCCTGTTACGACAAATATGTAAAATTTCAGTTAAACAAACTTTGCCATTTATTCAAACTACATTTTTTGTTTGTTTTGTTTCTGCTTCCGTTAGTATTTTTAATTTGAAAATTCATTTTAACAACGTTTTATAATTTCAACAGCCAGTAATAATAGAATTTACCAAATACAAATAAGGGAATAAGTGTTAGGGAAGCATATATCTTGTCTATAAATCAAGAAATATTTTAGTTCTGTTTTATTACCCAATAAATAATTTCTTCACAAATTTAAATTTATTTATTCAAACAATTAATCACATCATAATATAAATGAAACTTTCTTTGTAAAAAAAAAAAAAAAAGTAGTATTATTAATAAATGCAATTTTCAGTTCATTTTAATAATACGTTCTTGACCTTGAAGGCTGTACTGATGTTTACAGTGTTACGGTCTACTTATATTTTCACACGGTTAAAATAATTAAAAGTATGTACAGTTTACAATTTATTATGTATGTATGTACTGTAATTTAAATGATGTATTTCATGGTTATCTGAGCAAATAATTTTATTCAACTCTCAATAAAAATTTTCCCTGACATTTCTTCCGTCATCTGTACGAATATTTCTTTTTATTTTTTATTTTTTGTAACAACTTTTGTCTTCTATATCAAGAAAGATCTTGAATATTGTCAAATATTTGGAATTGACATGGATAATTTTGAATTAATTTGAATAATAAGCTACTCGCGAATAGTCTTATGAATATTGCAAATTTAAACAATTCTATTATCTAAACAAAATTAATAAATTGCCAAACTTCCGGGAGTTCCAACAAAATGAGTTGCGTCAAGAAATGCTGTTTTTTTACTGAACGCCAACATCTATGGTCATGGGCGTCCGGAACGCCTTCTCAACGCAGTACCGGCCCCCGGATAGCGTACTCTCGCTACACATTAAATAATATTCCAAATTGTTGACTTATCGATCAGGAAGTTTTCAAAAAAAAAACACCAAATAATTTTAAAGTGTTTTTTTTTATTTAAAACCCGACGTTTCGACAAACATTGTTTGCCTTTTTCAGAGGCTCTCTTAAAGTAAGAGAAGTTTGGAAATCTTGTTATAACATTTTCGATTCTGTCTATAGTTTATTAACTTCTCATAATTTAAGAGTGCCCCTGAAGAAGGCAAAAAATGTTTGCCGAAACATCGGATTTTAAATAAAAAAAAATCACTAAAATTATTTGGTGTTTTTTTTTTTTTTTTTAAACTTCCTGGTCGATAAGCCAACAATTAGTTAGACCTGATCACTTTTAACGTCCAATAATTGCTACAATTTGATAAAAATATTCCAAATTCTATCATCTAAATAATATTAAGCAGAATTAAATATGTTGTCGAAATTTTGATTTTGAAGAAAAACCGGATGGAAGATCGGAAGTGCGTTTTTTTTTCTTTTGAAAAATATTTTTCAGTTTCCGGCTTCAACGATTTTTTCTATAAACTAATAATTGTAAATTAGATTAGATTCTGAGGTTGGCAAGCCTACGCCACTGCGACCCCCATGGGTCTATTGTGCCCCCCCCCCAGCTCAGTCTCTAAAGAATGTGTATTGCACACATATATATAAAGAGCTATAACTTTTATTTGGTACATTTCTCCGGATAAAGTCTCTTAAGAGGGCTTTTGGGTGAAGGGTAGTATTATATTATCCTCTTAAGTGCTATCTTCGTTGATTATACAATTCTATCCCTAAAAAACCCTATGGCGCAACAGCCCATGAAGAGCCAAGGCATGCCAGTCGGCGATTTGAATAGGTGGGCGTGTGGTTAAGCACGTCACTGTTCCCATGCTGTTTAGTTCCAGCCTTCGCTACCTAAGGCGCTACTAACTGTAGCTTCCCAATTTTTTTATCACGATAAACTTTCCCTCACGGGAATCGAACTCTGAATTCTCGCACGAAAGGCGAGTGCGCTAGCCACTAGACCAACGCGTGAGAACATACAATTCTATCATCTAAACAAAATTAATTAGAAATAAAAATAGCTTGCCAAAATTCTGAGTTACTAGAAAAATTAATAAACCAAAAAGTGCATTTTTGCAGAATAGTTATTTTTTTTTTTTTTTTCAGTTTTGCGCCATTTTCTCCACATAAAAACACCGATGAATTTTATTAAATTTTGGTATGCTAACTATTAAAATTTGTCAATTACAAGTTTTTTTTTTTTTTAAACTACATTAAGAGAACGTTGTATGAGTGTTTCACGCTTTTTTTTTTATACTATGTGAACAGCATAGATCAAAAAATGAAAAAAAAAAAAAAATATCGCAGAAAGTTAAAAAAATTGTTATTTCAGGTTGGATATCACAATGGAATCCAGACTGGAAGTTATCTGTCAGAATTTTTCAACCGGAAGTAAGTCGTACTCATTTACTGAGTTTTTTTTTTTTTGCATTTTTTTCCGGCGGAAATGATCTCCAACGATTTTCTTTAAACTTTGTATAACAAAATCCATTTAATGGTACTTTTGTGAAAAAAGGGGTGGGGGTTTATGTTTTCCTATAAAATGCTATTCTAGATTATTATTATACGATTACTTCATCTAAATAATATTAATTAGAATTATATATGTTGTCAAAATTCTGAGTTTAATAGAAAAACAATTGATGGAAAGTGCGTTTTTACTGAACAGTAATTTTTTTTTTTTTTTTACCCCCCAGTTTCTGCGAATTTTTTTTTTCCATGATGACATCAAGAGATTTCGTTAAACTTAAGTTATAGTAACTATGAATAATTGAGACGTATCATTTTTATTGTTTTTTTTGGGTGGAAAGGGTGGTATGGTAAAAGATTTTTTTCTCTTAAGAGACTTATAAGAAGAATATGGAATAAGTGCAAGTTTCAAACCAGGTTGTTTTTATACTCGAAATAATATGTAAGAACTTAATATTGTTTTCGAAATTGTGAAGAGTTTAAAAAAAATAAAAAATAATTATTTGCATTTAAAAGAGTATAGAGAGTCTCTTCTCATTACTGTTAATTAATTTCAAAGAATTACAAAACGTAAATTTATTTATATGAAAAAATTTATTTTTATTTATTTATTTATTTATTTATTTATTTTTTTTTGTAGTAAATATGTCCTAACTCTATTAGTTTAAGTTAATAAATAAATATGCTATTCTATTCATTTTTACATTCTCTTACTACCTAGTAAGAGGAAATATTGTAATCGTGTTAAATTTTCGATATCGAGTTTTCACAGGAAACATCCGTTTTGAGGTCCCCTGAGTCCAAATAAAAAGTGATTTTTACCAAATGGCCTGTGTGTGTGTGAACAGCATAGCTCAAAAACAAAAAAAAACTGTAGAAAGTTAAAATTTAATATTCCGTTTAGGTATGACTGTGGGATCTGGACAGTACGTTATCTGTCAAAATTCCACAACCGGAAGTACCACTTAGCCGAATGTTTTTTTTTTTTTTTTTTTTTTACTTTTTTCGCGATTTTCTCAAAAATGGCTCTGACTGAATTTCTTGAAACTTAATATATCAACTACACATACAAAGAGCTACAACTTTTATTTGAAACATTTGTCTGGGAAAATTCATTTAAGGGCAGTTATGAGGGTGAGGTAGGGTTAGGTTTTCATCTAAAGTGCTATTTCAGTTTATTAGACAATTCTGTCATCTGAATAAAGTTAATTATAATTGAATATGTTGTTGAAATTCCAAGTTTGAAAAAAAAAAATCGGATAACCGGAAGTGCGTTTACTTTACCACTTTACTAAATGATTTTTTTTTTTTTTTCACTTTTCCGCAATTTTCTCAAAAATGGTTCCATCTATTTTCTTTAAACTTGGAATGTGAACTACACATATAAAAAGTTACAACTTTTATTTGTAACATTTCTTCTGGTAAAGTCATTTAAGGGGGGTTTTTTGGGAGGGGGTGGGGTTATGTTTTTTTCTTAAGTGCTATCATAGTTGATTGATACAAATGTACCATCCAAACAAAATTAATTAGAAATAAATACAAGGCCAAAATTCCGAGTTTCAAGAAAATTAGTAAACCGGAGGAAGTGCGGCTTTTACTGAGCAGTTTTTTCAGTTTTAATTTCATAAAATTTGGTACACAAACTATAAAATTTGTCAATTATAATTTTCAGAACTAGAGTAAGAAATAGTTGTGTGAGTGTTTCACACCAGATTTTTTTTTTTTTTTTTTATCCTTTTCCCCATTTGGTAATTAAGGTTTTTAAGGCATACCAGTCCTCCTCCCATGCAAACATGGGGTTCGAATATTATCACCAAACACAGTAAAGGCGACAGGTAAGACCTGTCTGGTACAGAAGTGCCCTAAACCACAATCCCCTGCTTGGCCTACTTAAAGGGCAGGTTTGTGAATGCTCTAACAGTGCATGGGGAAAAACCATCAAGTGGTTTGCACCCCATTTCCGGAAGTAAGGGAAAATGTACCGCTTATATCTATCTAACAAGTGCACTTCCATCGCAAAATGGTTTAAGTATATATCCGGAGACTCTAATCGTTCAATTAATAAGCAATGATATTGAAATTATTATATAAAAATAATGGCCTGACAATATGTGTCCATTAGCAAGCAATTCAGTTCAGTGATTTGCAACTGCAAGAGATACTGTATGACTGACGGATCACTTGACCGAGGACTTACCTTGTTATCATCTACTGTTTTGTCACGTTTCCTAAGAGATCAAGCACAGACTCCCCCGGAGTCCATTAAGTGTTTCCACTTATGGAAATACGATGGAATGGGAAACAATGTGCTGGGAAGTTTCCGTTGCAGAGCCTGATCCTATTAGCATCTCAAAATAGAGGACAACAGTGATGGCATTTTCCTTCGCCATTATTATGGCATTGTATATTGACAATATACAAAGAAAACAAAGAGTACAGTTACTTGTTTACAATCTCCTCTTTAGGGTAATAGGGGCTTGTTTCTTGCTTTGCGAGTCGATGCGTACCTAGAGCGTACTCTGATACGAACTATGCCTGGTCTGGGCGAACCCAGAGGAAACCCTGGTGAAGATCTGCAGCGATTCTGATGTGCAAATCAATCGTCGGAGCTGGATAGAGAGGCAAGAGACCAATCAATCCATCTAGTAGCTGGTTCCCCCTGCAGTTTCCCTCAGGATAGCTTGCACTCGGTTGAGATGAGTCTCATTCGCTAGAGCGAATGATTAGAGGTAGTGGGGCGGAAACGACCTCAAACTATTCTCAAATTCCAAATAGATGAGATCTCCGGCTTTCTTAAAAATGATGCCCTGGGAATCGGATCAGAGTGCCAAGTGGGCCAATTTTGGTAAGCAGAAATGGTGCTGTGGAATGAACCAAACGCAGAGTTAAGGCGCCTAAATTGACGCTCGTTTCGATTTCAACCTGAGCTGATGAAGGTCAGGATTGAGGTCCCTCAATGATAATGGACTAAGCAGTCCGAGAAAGGATTAACAAAATCTGATGTAGAACACGCACACTGATCTCTCTTTTCTTCAAATTTGGCATTATTATACAAAATTGCCCAAAATGTAATGATGTCGGAGATAAATATTGGTTCTCTGCACTAAAATATATAACATTACAGCCAATAAAACAGCACCTTTCAACTTAAAAGTTACAGTTCCCATGGGAACAGCTCTAAAATCAATTTTTACAGTAATTTATTTTAATTTTTAATTTATTAATTTATTTTGCAACTGTATGCAAGGTACAACAAGCAAAAGTGATGAGTGCGTACTTTGTGCACATATATATATATATATATATCCAGTGATGGAAGCCGTTAGTTTGCCACTATGCAAGCTTACACAGCAGCACCCTAGGGGAGGTCGACGTTATACGTTTAAATGGTCGCATGGCCACCGCCGCTTCAGCCTCCGACAAGGATTTTTTTGAGCAGTGTTCTGGTGGACATATTCTGGATCAGAGGATTATGGTGGCAATTTAGTTTGGAGTGAAATTTTGTGTAACGAAATTTTGTGTAAAATCGTTACAAAAGTTTTCGAGGAAAATCTCCGCAGTTCCGGTTGACCAATTTTTTGGAATTCCAGCCAATGCTTTTAATGTAAATTAAGTTGCAAAACTCTCTAAAAATCATTTTTTTTGCGAGAAAAAAATGTTACAGATAAAAGTGATAAGCATTTATATGAGTAAATGGTATAAAAAAGTTTTATGGAGTTATTTTCGAAAACGGAAAACCAAAAACAACTATTCAGTAAGCTCGCATTTCTAGATTCTGCTTCCAAGGATACTACTCGGGAAGTGTGCCAGTTGGTGTTCCATTAAGTAACTTGACGGAGAGAGGTAGCTGCAATTGAAGGGGCAGCATTAGTACTGGCCAACCGTGTCTCCTTGTCAAGCCATCTTTCTTGTGGATTTGCAAGCGGCAATTATTGCCGTCTGCGGGAAACGCCCCAACCATATGCCAGCGTGTTACTTGCTGCAGAGGTTTACTCTCACAACTAAACCACAAAGGTTTCAACGTGAGGATGCAGTGGGTTCCCAGTCACGTCGGGCTGGAAGGGAATGAGAAGGCGGATATCCTGGCTAAATGGGGTGCGAATGAAGAGCAATGCCCAGTTGAAAGCATCCTTAAAGTCAGACAAAGGGCGAATCGAGTCTGCGATTAAGCGCAGCAGCGTTGAGCAATATAGTAGGGCCCTTGCAGAAGGTAAGAAATGGCAGCAGTTGGCAGAAAGAGAGCTCTTCCACACAACTTGTCTCGCGATGTAGGAGTTGCAGCTTTTCGTCTGGTGACCGGCCACGACTATCTGCAAGCTCACTTATATAGGATTGGCGTGGGTGAGAATGACCAGTGCCCACTATGCCAGGAAGGGAAAATGGATGCAGAACATCTGGAAGTTTGCGCAGCCTTAAAGCATGTCCGCGACTCCGCTTACCAGTGTGTTTCGGCAATGCAGCAGCGTGCGCGAGTATATTGGGCAGTACGACACCCGTATGGCAACGCTGCCACGGGTGGGCGTTGGATAAAAAAAAAAAAAATATTTTGCTTCCAACCTTCGTGACCGATACGGTGGTGATATCTAAAAATCTAAGTTTTACGTTTTGAAGCTATTCTTCGTTTTTTTGGAGATATTTCGTACACACATACACACATACTCGCACAGTCATACACGCCCATTCGCTAAAAATCTTTTTTCGTATAAAAGCAAATCCAAAACATATATTATAGTGGGAAAGAGTCAATTTACCACTATATGTGGGAATAATCGTATTTATCACATTGTATAGTCATCGATATAATAATGCCATTTTGTAATTGGCACGGTTGAAATTTTTTTTTTTTTTTGTTAATTATCTAACTTTTATTAAAGAATTTTAAATTTTTCATCAAATGAATACCGAAATTTGCCCTTTTTCCTAATAGAAAAATTTCAGAAAATACAGATAAATTACTAAGCGACAGCGCTAAAAAGAAGGCAGGCAGCATAGTTGCAGTTTGAAGAATTAAAAACAAAACCTACCAGGTAACTTTGCAATGACCAGTTTTCTAAGAATCACTTTTATGCTATTTATGTCCCACATATTCGCTTAGGTCATTCTAAAAGATTTTTTTCCTTTCTTTGAAATTTTCTAATCACTTGAATATACATTATTTATTAGCATTATAAATTTTATTATTTAATAGGAATAATTATATAATTAAAAGAAAATAAGTTGGCCTATAATTTTTAATGTAACAGGAAGTAGTATTACGATCGTGTCAAATTTTCTAAATTGAGTTTTCACCGGAAATTAAAAAAGAAAATTTGAGGTTCCCTGGAGCTCGAAAAAATGATTTTTAGAAAATGGCCTTTGTGCTTATGTACGTATATAAGGTGAATAGCATTGTTCAAAATATGAAAAATTTGTAGAAACTTCAAACTTTGCCTTCCGTTTAGGTTTCACAATAGGATCTGACTGGATCTATTCCTCAACCGGGGAAGTTCAATTTATTAATTCAGTTTTTTTTTTTTTTTTTTTTTTATTGTTTTCTCAAAAGCTCCAACGATTGTAGGTAAACTTTGTATATCAATTACACATATTATGAGCTACAACTTTTATTTGGAAATTCATTTAAGAGACTTTCCTTTAAAATGCTATTTCAGTTTATTAGACAATTCTATCATCGAAATAATATTAATTAGAATGGAATATATGTTGTTGAAATACTGAGTTTGATGAAAATCAGATGATCGATTTTTTTTTTTTTCATTGAAATATTATTCAGTTTTCTGCTATTTTTACTTACTCTTACTCCTAAGTAAGAGTGTAAAATTTTCGATATCGAATTTTCACCGGAAATATCCGTTTTGAGGTCCCCTGAGTCCAAAAAAAGTGGTTTTTTAGCAAATGGTCTCTCTCTCTCTCTCTCTCTCTGTGTGTGTGTGTGTGTGTGTGTGTGTGTGTGTGTGTGTATGAGATCAAGCACAGACTCCCCTGGAGTCCATTAAGTGTTTCCACTTATGGAAATACGATGGAATGGGAAAGGTGCTGGGAAATTCCCATTGCAGAGCCTGATCCTATTAGCATCTCAAAATAGATGGACAATAGGGATGGCATTTTCCTTCGCCATTATTATGGCATTGTATATTGACAATATACAATGAAAACAAACAGTACAGTTACTTGTTTACAATCTCCTCTTTAGGGTAATGGGGGCTTGTTTCTTGCTTTGCGAGTCGATGCGTACCTAGAGCGTACTATGATACGAACTATGCCTGGCCTGGGCGAACCCAGAGGAAACCCTGGTGAAGATCCGCAGCGATTATGATGTGCAAATCAATCGTCGGAGCTGGATAGAGAGGCAAGAGACCAATCAATCCATCTAGTAGCTGGTTCCCTCTGATGTTTCCCTCAGGATAGCTTGTACTCGGTTGAGACGAGTCTCATTCGATATAGTGAATGATTAGAGGCAGTGGGGCGGAAACGACCTCAAACCATTCTCAAATTCCAAATAGATGAGATCTCCGGCTTTCTTAAAAATGATGCCCTGGGAATCGGATCAGAGTGCCAAGTGGGCCAATTTTGGTAAGCAGAAATGGTGCTGTGGGATGAACCAAACGCAGAGTTAAGGCGCCTAAATTGACGCTCGATTCGATTTCAACCTGAGCTGATGAAGGTACCTCCCTCAATGATAATGGACTAAGCAGTCCGAGAAAGGATTAACAAAATCTGATGTAGAACACGCACACTGATCTCTCTTTTCTTCAAATTTGGCATTATTATACAAAATTGCCCAAAATGTAATGATGTCGGAGATAAATATTGGTTCTCTGCACTAAAATATATAACATTACAACCAATAAAACAGCACCTTTTAACTTAAAAGTTACAGTTCCCATGGGAGCAGCTCTAAAATCAATTTTTACAATAATTTATTGTATTTTTTTAATTTATTAATTTATTTTGCAACTGTATACAAAGTACAACAAGCAAAAATGATGAGTGCGTACTTTGTGTACATATATATATATCCAGTGATGGAAGCCGTTAGTTTGCCACTATGGCAAGCTTACACAGCAGCTACCCTAGGTGAGGTCGACGTTATACGTTAAGATGGTCGCGTGGCCACCGCCGCTTCAGCCTCCGACAAGGATTTTTTTTGGGCAGTGTTCTGGTGGACATATTCTGGATCAGAGGATTATGGTGGCAATTTAGTTTGGAGTGAAATTTTGTGTAACGAAATTGGGCTAGCTCTGAGATGAATGGAATGTTAAGGTCGGAATGGATTGTGTGGTTTGAGTCGTAGAAGGGAAGCATCAACTACTGTTCTTAGGATCTTAGATTATAGAGTTTGAAGTCGGTTAAGGTTGGATTGTTTAGCAGAAACATATGTGAATAGCATAGCTCAAAAACGAAAAATCGTAGAAAGCTGAAATTTGATATTACGTTTAGGTATCATCATGGGGATCTGACGGTGCGTTATCTGTCAAAATTCCTCAACCGGAAGTACCACTTTTCTCAAAGTAGATCAGACAATTTTCTAGAAACTTCGTATATAAACTAAAACATACATAGATCTACAACTTTTATTTAAAACATTTCTCTGCTTAAATTCATTTAAGGGCACTTCTAGGAGAGAGGTGTGGCGTTATGTTTTTCTCTAAAGTGCTATTATAGTTGATTATACAATTCTATCATCCAAACAAAATTAATTAGAAATAAATAGATGGCCAAAATTCCGTGTTTCAAGGAAATTAGTAAACCGGAAGTGCACTTTTACTGAACAGTTTTTTTTCAAGTTTTCCAGGAATTTCATTTAAATTTGGTTACATAAACTATAAAATTTGTCAATTTCATAATTTTGATAACTGGAGTAAGAGAAAGTTGTGTGAGTGTTTCACACCAGATTTCTTTTTTTTTCTAAAACGGCTCCAGCGATTTTCTTCAAACTAGGAATGTGAACTACACATATAATCGTAAAGAAGTACAAACTTTTACTTTAAATATTTCTCTGGGAAAATCATTTAAGGGGGCCTTATGGGTGAGATTGGGGGTTATGTTTTCCTCTAAAGTGCCATTTCAATTGATTATATAATTATGTCATCTAAATAACATTAAACAGAATTAAACTCTTTTTAATACTATATATTTTTACTTTCTCTTACTCCTAGTAAGAGGAAGAAGTATTGTAATCGTGCCAAATTTTCGATATCGAGTTTTCACCGGAAATATCCGTGTTGAGTCCCCTGAGTCCCAAAAGTGGTTTTAGCAAATGTGTCTGTGTGTGTGTGTGTGTGTCCGTGTGTGTGTGTATGTATGTATGTGAACAGCATAGCTCAAAAACGAAAAATCGTAGAAAGTTGAAATTTGATATTCCGTTTAGAGGTCACCATGGGATCTGACTGTACGTTATCTGTAAAAATTCCTCAACCGGAAGTACCACTTTACTAGTTGGATTTTTTACTTTTTTGCGATTTTCTCAAAAATGGCTCCGACGATTTTCTTTAAACTTTAAACATCAACCACACATACAAAGAGCTACAACTTTTATTAGAAACATTTCTCCGGGAAAATGCATTGAAGGGCACTTTTGGGGGAGGGGTGGGGTTAAGTTTCCATCTAAAGTGCTATTTCAGTTTATTAGACAATTCTGCCATCTAAATAATGTTAATTAGAATTAAATATGTTGTTGAAATTCGAGTTTGAAAAAAATCGGATAACCGGAAGTGCGTTTACTTTACCACTTTACTAAATGATTTATTCACTTCTTCGCAATTTTCTCAAAAATGGTCTGACGATTTTTTTGAAACTTCGATATAAACTAAACATGCAAAGATCTACAACTTTTATCTAAAACATTTCTCTGGGAAATTTCTTTTAAGAGCACTTTTAGGGGAGGGGTGGGGTTAGATTTTCATCAAAGTGCTATCCTAGTTCATTATACAATTCTATCATCCAAACATAATTAGTTAGAAATAAATAGATGGCTGAAATTCCGAGTTTCAAGAAAATTAGTAAACCGGAAGTGCGCTTTTACTGAACAGTTTTTTCAGTTTTCGATGAATTTCATTAAATTTGGTACACAAACTATAAAATTTATCTATTATCATTTTGAGAACTGGAGTGAGAGAAAGTTGTGTGAGTGTTTCACACCAGATTTTTTTTAATGTGATTTGAGGGGTTAATATTAAAACTATTCAGTAATGTTGCACATCTGATCAACCGTTTTTCTTCAAATATATTTAATACTAAACAATATTATATAGAAGGGTAATGAAATAGCATTGACCAATAGAAGAAAACAACCCTTGCCCACTCCAAACTACCCTTAAGTGTGTAAACTGAATTTGCTCTGTGCAAGTCTGTGTTATCACACTGTCTGACAAACGCATCCTGAAGATGGGTGAACTCCCGAAACCGATCGATGACCACAAAATAAAGCCGGCTACCACAGAAAATATCTCGGATGCTTTCCAGCTCTGCGGAACCAGTCACCACAACAACTATTTTCTCATTGTCTGTGGGGAGAGACTATACCCTAAGCTATCCCCAGAGCCCCTCTGGGCCCACATATCTATCCCGAAGATAGGAGCCTTTTCAGTACACACTTCTCTTTACTGACAACACTGTCCATCACCGGACAGTGGAGCTATAAGAAGCTCCTAGGAAGAGAAAATCCAAGGGCGTGAACAAGAACCCAGGTTGCTAGTCCAGCGCGAGAGCACTGAGCTAATAACTTCCCTTATGTAGTGTACATGTAACCAGGAAAGTACGAAACTCAGATATTGTATAGAATGCCTAGGCATTTCATACATTACCTAGCTACTTTAGGCAAAGTAAGAAATATCCTTTATATTTCATACTTGGGCTAGATATTCTACACATTGCCTACGCATTCTATAGAATGTCTACGTCATCTTAGGCAAAGTGTTAAAAGACTTCAAAACTATATCTATTAATGGCCACATATAATTTTGGCCTAGTTATATTGCTGCTAAGATTTTATCGAAGGAATGCTACTTGCTTGTGGGCTTTTGCAATGATATTATTAGTAATCAGATATCACTTTTTTTTTCTTTCAAGATCTAGAAAATTCTTATATATAAATAATATTAAATCAATGGAACCACTACTGCAACCACTTGGTGCTCATTAAGAGGATTTAAGTTTTGTTCGTTTTTCTTTCTAATTAGAAAATAAGTTAAATTAGCTACTTCATTTCCATGAACATAATTTTACTTAAACAGAGCTATTTGTTGATCCTCTCGCGTATGTCTCTACCCCCATCTATCTTGCCCACTCAGCCACCCGTCCTCTACTTCCTTCCATAGCTGCTTCTGCGGCCGTGTAAGTGGAAAAAGCAATCACGGAGGGAAAACCAAGGGGCCCTACCAAGAAACCGCTCCGAGGATACTGTGTTCCTCAGTTTCTGACCATTCTCGATTCCGCTGAATGCTAAAAACTTAACCAGTATTGTAAACATTCTAAGCTACGTGTAATCCCTTTGTATTTGGTCATTGGCTTTGTTGGGTTTTTCAACGCTCATAGATATGTTTAAGATCTCATATGTATATTTAAATGAATTACTCCTACACTAGACAAGTGTATATTTATGAAACCTACGTACAAGGTTCTCAAGCAGCGGGGAGAGACGATATCGCTCTGTCGCTTCCAAGCCAGTCTACTCTCTGTCTCGCTTCGCTATCGCAATCCGCACGAGACCCCGCCTATCAGCGAGGTGGGGGAAGAGAAAGAAGTTTGCGATCTACCTCAAGACGGCTTATTATTACCAGGAAGTAAATGGGGCTTAAAGAAGGACGGAAGATGGAAATTTACGATTTACGAAGATGTGTTTGGTCAAATTCATGTATATTTTTAAAAATTATACAGATAGAGTATACAAAAATGCTTGATCTTTCAAATCTGAACACGTAAACTCACGAAAATGATGTAATCGGTGTAGCTGAACCTGCTTGACCATAGGCATTCAATAGACTGCGTAGGTATAAGTACGAAAGTGGGGTAAAATTCTACACATTACCTAAATCGTCTTCAGGTAATGAAATGCGAGGTTGAAATGATTTATTATTTTGCCGGTAACATCTTTTGAGCAATTCTGTTAAAGTCGCTAAAGACTGAAAAATCCAATTCTATAAAGTGTTATTTCCGTTTGAGGGATTTGGGGCAAGTAATTTTCCTGTCGAATATACAAACGGAAGATTGTGTAAAATTCTGGTGCGATTTCAGTTTTGGACTCGAAAGAATTTCTAAACGTTTATATCCGGTGAAATCTTAATTTCCAAAAAATTTGCTGACGATCGCAGCATATTTCTTCTCCTTAGCTAAAGTAGGAGAGAGAAAGTATAATAGGTTATTGTAAAAATTTTGATTTATATGAAACATTATAACAATGGTGTCAACCCACATGAACGAAACGTGTCACATTATTTGGAACATATTCTATAAAACATCATTTTAAGAGCTGGCAGTGGTGTATAAATATATACGTATAAATACATCACACACATACACACAAACCATAACTGATTTTGTGAGTCACATGTCGGCGCCTTATTTCTTACTAAAGAATCTTTTATATTATTTGACAAATAAATAATTATGAAAGACTAAATTATGTCCCGTGGGAATTGCCAAGCTTACTTTAATATTTGAAAAATCAGCTGTTTATAAAAGTATGAAATAATTGAAAATTAGAATAATAATAATAATAATGGTAATTATTAAATTGAGGCTAAGGGCAAAGAATACTTCTTATTTAATTTTTAAACTAAAAATATTTGAATCAGTGACAACAAAAAATTACTTGCACAATATCATAACATGACCTAAAATTATTATTCCTTTTTAATAACAAAACTATGCACGTGAAGGATGCATGTATTTATTAAAAATGTTTTAAGGATTATCACTCCTGGGAACTATACATATATAAACAGTTACACGAAGATTAACATTGTAAATACGAGATTATTAAAAAAAAAAAAAAAACCATAAATAGCAAAAATACATTTTTATAGCACCATATTTTTACTTTCTCTTACTCCTATAGTAGAGGAAGTATTGTAATCGTGTCAAATTTTCGATATCGAGTTTAGACCGGAAATATCCGTTTTTAGGTCCCCTGAGTCCAAAAAAGTGGCTTTTAGCAAATGGTCTGTGTGTGTGTGTCTGTGTGTGTAACAGCATAGCTCAAAAACGAAAAATCGTAGAAAGTTGAAAATTGATATTACGTTTAGGTATTACCATGGGATCTGACGTAGCATTATCTGCCAAAATTCCTCAACCGGAAGTACCACTTTACTAGTTTTTTTTTTTTCTACGTTTTTGCGATTTTCTCAAAAATGGCTCCGACGATTTTCTTCAAATTTGGTATATCACCTACAAATACAAAGAGCTACAACTTTTATTTGAATCATTTCTATGGGAAAATTCATTTAAGGACAGTTATGGGGAAAGTGGTGGGATTAGGTTTTTATCTTAACTGCTATTTCTGTTTATTAGACAATTCTATCATCTAAATAATCGTTAATTAGAATTAAATATGTGGTTGAAAATTCCGAGTTTGAAAAAAAATCGGATAACCGGAAGTGCTGCTGGTTTACTTTACCACTTTACTACATGATTTTTTTCACTTTTTCGGAATTTTCTCAAAAATTGGTCAGACAATTTTCTTGAAACTTCGTATATAAATTAAACATGCAAAGATCTACATCTTTTATTTAAAACATTTCTCTAGGAAAATTCATTTAAGGGCCTTTTTTTGGAGAAGGTTGGGGTTATGTTTTTGTCTAAAGTGCTATCATAGTTGATTATACAATTCTAATATCCAAAGAAAATTAATTAGAAATAAATAAATGGCCAAAATTCCGAGTTAGAAGGAAATCAGTAAATCGGAAGTGTGCTTTCACTGGACAGTTTTTTTTCAGTTTTCGACAAATTTCATTAAATTTGGTACACAAACTATAAAATTTGTCAATTATAATTTGGAGAACTGGAGTAAGAGAAAGTTGTGTGAGTGTTTCACACCAGATTTTTTTTTTTTTATTAAATTAAATCTATATTTATAAAAAATAGTTATTTTGGAAATTAATACACAAATTATATTGCTTATTTATTGATTTTTAAATCAGCTTTTAAATTGTGTGTAGTTTTAAATTTATTGAAGTTCCAAGAAGCTGGTATGGATTGATGGAAATTTTCTGTACTAATATAGGGGCCTTATTATTATTATTATTACCAACCTCGGGTGGGCTATATCCCGGCAATGCAGAGCCAACAGAGGCTTATTGTGCCATCCCCGATAGTTCCTAGTAGACAAACCTTCCCTCCTTAAGAAGTTTGAGGGCCTTCACCACCAGATCATTTTCAGCTACTATTTCTTCAGATCGCAACGTACCAAAGGTTTCATACCCTAATTTAATTATTGCTACGCAATCAAACAACAGGTGGGTGGGCGTTTCCTCCTCTTACTGACATAGTCTGCACAAGGGTTTCGCTCTAAAGATGAGCCTACTTTGTACAGATGTTTCCTGAACCTACCATGACCCGTAAATAGTCCTGTCACCAGAGAAATCTAGCTCCTACTCAAGACTAAGATTCATTTGGTTCCTTCGTTTACACAGTCCTGGCATCATCCTTTTACTGTGTATGACACCCGGGCTCCTCCTCCCAGAGCTCTTCATGCTTAACTGCGGCACCACTCTCTAATCGCTCCATATGAGGCTTAAATAGGGTTTGTTATTGTTTTCTCACTTTTTTTAAAAAAATTATTTTATCGATGGAGGAATTTAAGGTGGCAGGGACAAAGATTAGATGTCTACTTTATGCTGACGTCCAGTGATGATAATGACCACCAGCGAACCTTTCGTCCTTCCAGTATGTGATTAACAAATAAAAGTCAAATATTATTGTGATTTATGAAATCTAGCACTTTATTTGAATAAATCCAAAATTCTTAAAAACTTAATAATTTGTTATCACGGGCAATCCCTTAAGTGAGTATACAATACAAAAATTAAATATTTATTTTTTTAAAAGACACTTAGTAAGAGGAAGGAAGTATTGCGTTCGTGCCAGATTTTCAAAATTGATTTTTCACCAGAAATTTATGTTTTGCGGTCCCCTGAATCCGAAAAAAAAATGTTTTTAGCTATGTGTGTGTATGTTTGTGTATTTACAAGAATTTCTCAAAAACGAAAAGTCCGCAGGAAGCTCACAAACTTGGTTCTTTCATTTAGACAATATCATAGCATTAGGCACGAACATTTTGGGCAAAATCCATCAACCGGAAGTTAAATTTACTGAATGGTTTTTCACGAAAGTGCTTAGATTCCAATAATGCTGCTCTTAGCCTTTCTTGCGCCCTAGAAGCCTTTACAGCTCACTGTCCCGGTGAAGGGCAGTGTTCATAACGAGAGAACACTGTTCGTAGGCTGACAGTGTACTGAAAAGGTTCCGGGCGCTGATGACCGTATATGGTTATGCGCCTTAGATTTAAAAAAAAAATTAAAAATTAATTATACCTACCTTATTGAACTAAAATATTGTAAATTCCGTTAAATTGATTACGAATTAAAAATTTATATTTTACTAGCTAACCCGACCACGCTTCGCTGTGGCTCAGTCTGATTTTTAGGCTTAACCGTGCGTGATTTTGATAATTTGTTTCGATACTTTGGAATAAGCTATCTACTAATTCTTCTTTTGAATGTACAATATTGCAGAAATTAGATGGGAAGGTGATTTTTCCCGTTTCCGGATTTGTAGGAGCAGTGCCGTTACCGAGTTCGAGTAATTGTTTTGAAAATATGGCAGCTATTGGATCGTTTTGAAGTTGAACTCTCATATTCGTTATTAAATGATTTTTTTTTTTTTATTGTGCTCCAAAGAGTTGAATATTTCAAGCTGGCATGCTATTCATTGGATGGTGTTGAGCGAGGTATCACTGGAAGCGTTTGTCTGAAATCACCGGATAATAACATCAATGCTCCACCAAATGGAACGTGATTATTTCGCAAGTCTTTCAATGTATGGTCTAATACTTCCAATGACTTCTTGTGAGCTACTGTACACTCATCCCATACGATGATTTTGCATGCCCGAAGAACCTTTCCCATTCCTGATGTTTTTTACAAATGTTACATGTTGGGTTTTCTGTGAAGTGCATGTTTAAGTCATGACAGTTTAAGAGCTGAATACGCTGTTCTACCTGCTTTTCCATCAACGTAGCAGCAATACCTGAAGAAGCAAGTGCTAACGCAATATGACCGTTTGAACGGATTTTTAGCACGGAATTTCCCGTTTCTTTGGGAACTTCGGAATAGAGGTACTTATAAGTAGTTGAGAAAGAGGTTCAAGAGGGGGAACCACCATCGCAACGCGACTGAGTCTATTTCTGTCAACCTCGCGAAACGCTCGGAGAAGTTCCCGAATTCCGCGGGAATTTCGGACTAAAAATTATATATATAAACACTCTTATATAGAAATGCAATGTTGTGTAAAAATTTCAAGTCAATCAATCCATCGACTACTTTTCGAATTTGGCGGCTACAAACATAAAAATATAATTTATAATAGAATATTTAAGATATTTAGAAATGCTAGTCAATTGGCTCCCCCACCGTAGTTTAGTTGAGTTTGACAGCCCCCCCCCCAAAAAAAACTGATTGAATAATTGTGAAAAATTCTTGGAATTGGATTAGGAGAAAGATGTTCAAGCAAGTAGGCTAAAGTTAAACTTAGTAATAACAATTGCGACTGGATTTCTAAATACCATCATCAAAGTAATATTTTTGTGAAGCCGCCTGAATATATTTTGTAGCTTTTATAAAACCCCACCCCCCCTGTTAGTTTTACGGTGCCATAAACATGAAGAGTGAAAAAAAAAATATATATATATATATATATACCATTTTTTGATATTTTTGCTGATAAACAAACGGACCCGTTCACTGCACATAAAATCTTAAAACCAACTTATTATTTTATTTGATCATACCGAAAGAAGAATATTTTAAATTATGTATTATAAAAAATCAAACTTTGCCCATAAAAAAAAGGAAAAAGAAGTTCATATTGAAAAAGATTTAAAAATAAATATGACGGCTTTAAGTTATGATTACTAAGTGAAGTTTTGGTATCACGGTTCTTTTACTACAAATAGGCATGTTTAATGAGATTTCTAGCTTTGCAACAATTTCTTGACTTTAATCAGCAATAGTTTATATTGTTTAGGACGAATAATATTTATTAAATTTAAAATATCTGATGTAAATTACTCACACACGATTCGTAATATAAATGTAGAGTTGAAGGGTAGGGGACAGTACCTAATCTAGACAGGTAGTATAGAAGTGATTACGTAGTAGTCCAAATTATTTAGAACTATTTTCAAGAAATTACCACCCTTCCCCCCCAAAAACACTAAAAATCCTCTTCTTAGGTTTTATTTCCGGTTAACTGATTCTCACCAAAAAATTTGGAAATTTGGAAGTCTAGCTATTGCTTCTAATATGATTATAAGCATTAATTTTAATGAAGTAGTAATTTAGAAGAAAATTTAACGTGATTGTTCACTGAGAACCTCCAAAAAAAAAAAAAAAAAAAAAAAAAAAAACATTAGCCCGAGGAAATGTTTTGAAATAAAATTGATACGTGTTTTATACATATATATAGAGGATAGGATACGAAGTTTAAAGAAACCTTCGGACTTGCACTTCATACTTAGAAAAACTATAATTTTCCAGTTGCTTACGAGAGAAACTTTAAAAAAAATAAGATATTATTAAAATTGTAGACTTTAGATTGTAGTAAGGGATTATTGCAGTGCGACTTGAAAGATCTATTGTGCCCCCCCCCCCGGAGCCTTCTCTGTGCACTGCCAGCATCCAAGCATTGTTCTGTAGTTACAGGCAACACTGCTCATCACCGGACAATGAGTTGTAGAGGCTCCTAGGAAGAGAAAATCTAAGGACAGCTTGCTGGGTTAGGACTTCCACGTTGCTGGTCCAGCGCGCTACCACTGAGCTAATCCCATCCTTCACCCTTGGCTTACGCCAATTAACCAGGAACGGAGACCCTAGTTTATGGACTGTGGTTTTCCTTGTCTGTAAAGTGTAGAGTGTATGTACTTTAAGTGTATTGTGTTCTGTTTTGAGGAAGTGCATGGAATACTGAGCTGTGTTACCCTGTGGGATAGCTATTCCCCAAGTAACTGCATGCAACAGAGATACCTCTTGCGGGATATCCTTAAGATATAAGACGTAATATTTCATACACACACGCCATTCAAGCGTGATGTCGCGGTTCGAGCCCCCCTAGAAACAATGGCTCTCTAACTAAGAATAATGTGAGAAGGCTACAACAGCCAGAAGTTGCCGATCCCTGGGTCGACTTCGCCCCCTCGCCACAATATTTTATCCTTCGCAATCATACTTTAACCTGACTCACTCTCGCTAATAAATACACACATCCTAATAAATACATTCATACTAATTAACTAACTATTTTTACAATATGTCTCAATACCCTACTTGTGCACACTCAGACAAATTTATACGCACACATATAGATACATATATCCAAATGAATACATTCGTATTAATGAATTAACTTATTTGACAAACTACGTACATAAAGGTGGTTAATAAGTGGCCCTTCATGGGCTGTTGCGCATAGGTTTTTTTTTTTCTAGATGAGAAATCTGCACTAAAATGATTGCAGTAATTTTAGTGGGTAGCCATGATATACCAACTCCCCCGAAACTCTGAAATAATTTTTCTTGGAAAAAAGAAGTGTCAAACAAAAGTGATAGGCCTTTATTTGAACAATTTGTATACCAATTTTTAAGTAAGGGATTAGCTCACTGGTAGCGTGGCTGGACTCCTACTGGAAGGTACCGGGTTCCAATCCAGCATGCTGCCCTTGAATTTACTCTTCCTAGGAGCCTCTACAGCTCACTTTCCGGTGATAGGCGGCACTCTGTAGCTAAAGAACACTACTCGGAGGGCCGGCTGTGCACTAAGATGGCTCCGGGAGACACAGTAGATCTTTCAGGTCGCAGTAAAGTAAAAACCCCCCGCCCAAAGAAAAACCTCGTATAATAAGTTTAAAAAACCCGCTAGTATCGTTGTGGAAAGAAAATCACAGAAACAGTAGAAAAGAAGAATAACGATGTAAAATTATCTTTTTATTCATTGCGTCAATGTAATAGAAAACAAAAACAAAATCTATTTCCTGCAGATGTTTTGGCATGCATTACAGGAAGGAAAGAGTTAGAGTACAACAGGAAAGCTAGTCGCAAAGAGTTCACAAGGTCACATTTCGTAATAGCTTAATCTTCTTTCTAGGATAAGTGTTAGTTATATTACAATTTAATACATATTTTGATACAGTTTTTTCATTAACAAATAAACATTAATTTGCACAAACCGGTGTCGAATTTTCGATATTGTTTTCACCGGAAATAGCCGTTTTGAGGTCCCCTGAGTCCAAAAAAGTGGTTTTTAGAAAATAGTCTGTGTGTGTGAACAGCATAGCTCAAAAAGGAAAACGGTGATACCGTTTAGGTATCACCATGAGTAGGTAGGGCCGTATTAAAGTGGTCCGGGATCGGGGGGAATGTAGCCACGCAAAAAAAGTGTGCCAGCTCGTCCAAACTATGTCTACTCACTCACACGACTTTCTCTTGCAATTGAAAAATATAAACTTAATAAAGTACCTTTTTTTGAGGAAACCATGCACTCCCCCTCCCCTAAAACTTCTTTAAATGAATGAGATGTTTGTACGGCAATGGCCAGAGGAGTTTTTAAAGAAAAAAAAAATTCTTTCTTGCACTACGTTTTGGGTACCATTGGTGCCCTTCTTCAGGAGCTCTTTGGGGTAGGAGAGGAGTGAACGTTGAGAACTTTGAGACTGAAATTGATTTTGTTGAGACTGAACTTTTTACGATTTTTTAGTTCATTGAGCTATGCTGTATACATACACATACATACACACATGAACCATTTTTTTTTAAAAAACTACTTTTTACTTTTTTTGGATCCAGGCAATTCTAAAACGGTTGTATTTCCGGTGGAAACGGGATATTGAAAATTGGAAACGATTTATATAAATAAATACGTCCTCTAAGTGTTAACAAAAAATACCACTGTATTGCTAATCTTTAGATAAACTATCTTTAACAGTGTAAATCTTACGTCACTGATAAGTATCATTCCTAAGAGAGAGATTTTCATTCAATTGAATCCAATGTTCAAACAAAAAATTTAAATGTTAATGACAAAAAATTAGAGATTTAAGTCATATCCTGTGATTGTCAATTCCAATTAAAAGATATCATTAAATACAGCTGCTATATTGCAAAACAAATTAGTTTTTGCGCTAAATTAGGACGTTAATTGTGAAATATATTTAAATAATATAATGTAAAAATGAATAAAATATGTTTTCATTAGCGCTTTCCCTTTTCAAAGAACAATTTTATTAATAATATCAACTTGTAGCGACATGAAGGAAGAACAACTTTCTTTCGTAGACAACACACATTTCCCGTCTTCTGATTGGTTCCATTCCATAGAAATATATTAATTTACTACCTTAAACATTTAATTTTATTAATAAGCTTATATTTATTAAAAATATATGTTCAATATATATGATAGTTCTAATTAATTGAATGAATGAAAAAAAGGTAGGAGAGATGTTTTCGTGGAAATCGCGAAAAAAAAATAAATAAATAAAGTAACACTTCCGGTTGATGAATTTTTCTCGAAACCTTCGTGTCAGTTTTAGTGAAAACTCAATTTCCAATGTTTGACTTCCTCTTACAGGGAATAAGATGAAGTAAAAAAAAAAAAAAAAAAATCTCGTGTGAAACACTCACAAAACTTTCTCTTACTGCAGTTTTCATAATTAATATTTATAGTTAGTATAATAAATTTAATAAAATTCGTCTGTGTTTTAATAGAGAAAATCGCGAAAACTTAAAAAAAAAAAACAAAAAAAAACTGTTCATTTAAAATGCACTTCCACTCATCAGATTTTCTTCAAACACAGAATTTCAACAACATATTCAATTCTTATTTTGCATTATTTAAATGATAGAATTGTTGTGGTAATAAACTGAAATAGCACTCTAGAGGAAAATCTAATCCCATTATTCAAGTGGTCTTAAATGAATTTTGCCTGGAAAAATTATTCAAATAAAATTTGTAGATATTTGTATGTATAGTTTATATTTCAAGTTTAAAGAAAATAGTTGAAACCATTTTTGAGAAAATCGCAAAAAAAAATGGGGGAAAAATGAGGAACCTTCCGGTTGAGGAATTTTGACAGATAACGTACTGTCGGATCCTATGATGATACTTAAATGGAATATCAAGTTTGAACTTTCTGCGATTTTTCGTTTTGGAGCTATGCTGTTCATACATATGTACATACATACACACACCATTTTCTAAAAATAACTTTTTTTTTTAGATTTAGGGGACCTGAAAACTTGTATTTCCGGTGAAAACTAGATATCGAAAATTTGACACGATTAATTCATACTTCATCTTTACTAGGAAGTGTGTAAGAGGTAAAAACTGTTGTCCATTTATTTTATTATTTGCAGAAGAGAAAATCTGTGTGTGTGTTTCACAAAAGATTTATTTCTAAGATCGTTAAGCTTATCTCTAAACTGGCTCTTAATTTTGTTAAAAGAATATTTGGGCGAACCTGGTTGTCTTTAATATAGTCATATTTAAGTGACAGTTACATCTTTAAGAACCATACGAATAATGAACGGTTTCCCATCTTTTCATCTACTCATGCAACCTAAAATATACTGGGAAACTAAACAATAACACAGTAAACATTCCAATTTTTAAAAAAAACTTTATCCATTATTTGTAACAATTCAAAAAAATTGGGGCAGTATTTGGAGAAAAGTCTCTAATTAGTATTTATGTTTTATAATAAGTAAATAAATAAATAAATAAATAATGATTATCAAATTAACAAGTTTCTAAATATCTAAGAACAAAATATAATATATTTTCTAAAGTAAATATAAAATTAAATAAATAAAGCAAAACTAATGGGGTTCTATAAAGACAATAACACAACAAAAGTGTAGTACTTAATAAAATTATTAGTTATTGACAACAATGACTCTATTGTCTGTTAAACTTTAATTTAATATATTAACTTTTTTTTTACAATGTTGCTTGTTAAATTTACTTTCTATTTTGTTTTGTGGTTTTATTTTTAATTTTTTTTTTTTTTTTAAATTTTCGTTTAATTTAACATTATAAAATAATTATTTTTCTTAACTTTGAAGACATAATAACAATATTATAATATTATAACTCTATTAAACTTATTTTAAACTTTTATTAAATTCTATTAACTTTAAACTCGATTTTCCATTAAATATATAATATTTTATATATATATACAATTTATATTCAACCCATGTGACATCCTTCATTCACAGAATTTCACCTGCTCAATCGCAGCACAAACATCTGGATTTCTTGGCTATTCTTCCTGATCGAGTTCTATAGGCCGTCTCTCTCTCTCTTTCTCTTTTTCTCTTTCTTATGAATCCTTTGTCAGGCGATTTTCGCTATCCAAGTTGTCTTCTTTCCTGGCTTTGTATCGTTGAACTTAAACAGTGGATTCGGTATAAGAGGAATGTTGTATTTCGACACATTTTCTATACTTTTAATTGCGTTCTCTTTCGTACATTATCGTAATACTTTCTCATATACATTTAGGAAATACTGCCCATCATCGGACAGTGAACTGTCTATCACCTGAAAAGATCCTAGGATGTGGAAAACTAAGTGCCAGCACTGCTAGATTAGAACCAGATATCTTCGCATGCAAGGGGGTGGCAACGTTACAATGATGCCGTACAAATCTGTGTTTTAATGTTTTCCACAATTCTTATGATATTAATTCGTTGAGTTCTATTTCAATATTATCAATATCCATACAGTAAAAAAGAGATAAATCAAAAGGAGGTTATCTGAGATCAATTGATTTGAATCAAAAGCGTTTGGATGAGGAAAGAGCTTGAGTGTAGAGAGTTTGGAAAACTTTTCTTTTATGAACGCTACAACTTACTTTTGAAGTTCATCTTTGGTAAACAGTAAATCTATTTCGGTGGACTTTTAACTTTTTGAAAGTAATTGTAAGGGTTAGTAGTTATTTCACGCATTCAAGAAGTTCCACTACCTCCTTTCTTTGCAAACGCAAGTTTAAATTGTTTTACATCAATTTAAATAATCAGACTTAAATTATTTTTATTTGTTTAATTGTTTATTAATTAATTAATTGTTTATTTGTTTAAGTTGGTATCCATATTCAACTAGCAGTTCCCGAGCTTTCGTTCATATCTACCGGGGTTTGTTTTACAAAAAAGGGGAGGTCACTGCGCCAATCAGGCTATTGTGAAAGACCTAATCAGCATGGACTGCCCTAAGGCACTTACCACAACTATTACGAGACCAACCTCAATTGCAAGCAACAGGATGGAAATTGGCGCTTGTGCCCGTAGTTTAGAATTTCGTATCTACAAGAAATAGAACGTGACTGATCGCACGCCCGATGGAATAGCCACCTACTACTTTTGATCCGTTACCTGGGGGGGGATCGAGGTATAGTCGCGTAGGAAACTTACGTGTAACCACGTAAGGGCAAAGGATCGGAAAGGAATGTTGTGGGATAGACAACTTCTTCTGACCCAGGGCCTGAAGGGGGCATCTTGCACTCAGCCTGACCTTGGGACCCCATGACCAGTTACCGCCGTGGCCAGGAAGGGGCGTGTAATAGCCTTGTAGAGGTGAGAGGATGAACTGGTAAGGCGCTTGTAGGTCCATTAGAGGCGATAGTCCCCAAATCCAAAAAGCCCAAGAGAACATCATGAATGGAAGTTGGTGTTACCTTGTGCTTATTATGGTGGTTTGGGAACCATCATCTCTAATGGACCTACAAGCTCCTTAGCATCCACCAACCATAGCACTTCATCATTCAATTCTGGGAATTTTTTTTTTTCTTTGCGCATCGACAACTTAGATCATTAACTCGGTACGATTATTTAAGGGCCACTCGAGCTATGAGGAAGCCTTTCTTTCCTTGTACGACGTTTAACGCCACTTTCCATTGGAAGTGGTATGATGCCGGGTTTGATTGTAGATTATAGTTTGGGAAAATGTTCTTTTTCATTAAGTAACATCTTGATTTCTTCCAGACATGATACAATCCTGTTCAAAGATATTATCTCGTTTAAGACAACCTACATTGTGGTAGCATAACAGAAGGTTCATATATGCACTCTTCTTTGAGGATGCATGATTTAATGAAAATATGATTGTTCGCAAGAAATCTTGCCTTTAATTTTAATTTTGATTATAATATAATTTCAATTCAGTCAGAATGTCATTAAAAATCTTCCTGCATGGCCATGCTTGGCTTGCAAGCCGTACTAGTGCCATCTCTGCAGTAGTATTAAATATTTTATTGTGTACAAACAACTTATTATAATCTTGATCTGATATTAATAGATACACAAATAACAGGTTTTAGTTTAGGTAATATAAAAAATAAAAGGTAAAACAGCCGGTTTTTTCTAAAAGTATTTTTTTTTTTTTTTTTTTTTTTTGAAAGAGACTATAATAAGTTTAGAATATTGTTAGAATGAACAGTTTACCTAGTTGATATGAGTGACTCGTGTAATAAGATTAGTCATTACTATTAAGAAGTACAACAACTACTTGAGTGCTGAGTTTTTTTAAGTTCATTGCGCCTATTTCATAACTTCTCTTATTATAACAATGTAATATATTTAGAGAGATAATGGTATTGTTTGTTTGTTGGTTTTTACTAGGAACAAAAAAATTTAAACAAAAAAAAAAAAAAAAAATTAAAGAAACGAAACCTTTCTAAACTTATTGTACACATCAGATATATATACCTGCTTCATAAGTTTGTCCATTTCTTCACCAGTTAGTGACATCTATTTTCTTCCCTGATTCCTTTATTTTTATCCTTACAAAACATACACAAACACACACACACAAACACTATATTTGTATTCTTTCTATGGGTATAATGTCCAATCCAAGTTGGTGGAAACTACCACCTATAGTCGGCAACTTTTTTTTTTTAATTATTATCTTTTCCTGTTAACGACCAATTATAAGTTAGGAACTAATGTGTTCATATAATCTTTTTTTTTACAGCTTCACACTTTGAACTATCACATCCACCCTGAACACTATGCCGGCGGCCAGTTTGGTTTATAGATATGTGTGTGAAGGAACTGTTCGTTGAGGGTCATTGTACGGTAACTTCATTAAATTATTGTGCAATTTAATAGTAAACCAGCTTTAGAACTCCAAAGATTTTTTTATTTTTATTTATTTATTTATTTATTTATTTTTTATTGACTAAAAAGGAATATCTGAGCGCCATATAGTGTTCATCAGAGGAAAATGATTCTTTATTAACCATGCGGAGGTCCGCGGTCTAAAAAGTTGCTAGTTAGGTCGCGTGTATCTGAGAGATACATTCATATTTAGTTTGCGCTGAAATAATTTTAAACTTAAAAAAATAACATTCCCAATATAATATATGATGGTTTATTTATTTTCATCCAATGATTTAATAATTATGGAACAAAAATAGATTTTTTTTTTTTTTTTTTTCACAAAATATCGCAAACATGAAAATTCTAAACCTCCGTAAAGTCATAGTCAGTCTAAAAAGTTCTATCCCACTACCTCTGTTGCCCATAGGTCCTGCAAATTTAGCCGATTGTTGCGATGTTGTAACCCAGTTAGATATAAAAGGCCTAAAAATGCTTTCAACACTGTTTCATCTAATCGCTTGGCATCTCTATCTCTGGAAAAGCGGCTCGCAATAGAATCGATATAATTATTAGTATGTACTAAGATAAGATCTATAATATTCTTACTAATAAAACAATTCCCAAGTTTCAAGTTCTGTCTTGGCATTTTTTGCGTATGGTCGAACAAATGGGAGTTGACATACAATATTTTGCGGCTGTCTTCTAATTTGTTTTCGTATTGGATTTTTCCTCCATTTTGATTTTTTTATCCTTTCCGAGAAAAATACTCATCATTCGTGTCCAATTCACATTCACTTTCTTCACAAGAAATATTTTGTTCAGTATCCGAATCTTCTGATCGAACTTCCACATAAATCATCATCTTCTAAATCACTTTCATTTTCGCATTCGATTCTTTCATTCTCATCGTCGGACTCAAGTAACTAACATTCCTTGAATCTCTTCAATATCTGATGGATTATCTAATCGATATATTTTTCTAGACATTATCAAAGTAATGAATAAAACAAACTAACTAACGTCAGAGCTCGCGGTATCTCTCAGATACAATTCACTAACCTATATCATTCAACCTCAAATAAAAAGTGTTATAATAAACAGATGATGGAAAGACCGCAGAATAGCAATGATACAATGCGCATGCACAGCTAGACGAAACCTCCAAGCCTAGACACAAGATATATGTAAGAATTTTTAATACAAATAATGTCTGCATCTCTCAGATCAGGCGCGACCTCCGCAGGGTTATTTATTCATTGATGATGGGGAATCTGAGAGTTCCACTTAATGAGAGATATTCTCAAAATTTAATTCTAACTTTCGTCGAAGCAAAAATTTGCCATTTATATGTAAATATAAGGTTTTGGAGTTCAAGAGCAAGTCGTGTAATGGGTTTCACACCAGATTTTTTTCAAACCAGTAAATAATCAATACTTATTTTATTTTCATTTCCACGCAAATCTTTTTAAATGGGAAGAAACATTATTAAATATGACTTAACATTTGCCCGGAAATGGCAAAAAAAATTCTTGTAAAATAGGAAATGTAAGATAAATTACACTTATTATTTAAGATAAATAAAACTCTTAGTAAACATATGTACAAATTTTATGGTGTTCAAAAAAGAAATGAATGGTTTATTGGTTCGAAGAAATATGTCAAAGGAAGAAGTACTTGTATTGACCATAATGTGAAAAGAATATTCTGAAGAAAATGAATAGAATAGCATATTTATTTATTAACTTAAACTAATAGAGTTAGACATATTAAAAAAAAAAAAAAAATCTGGTGTGAAACACTTACACAACTTTTTCTTACTCCTGTTCTCAAAATTATAATTGACAAATTTTATAATTTGTGTACCAAATTTAACGAAATTCGTCGAAAATTGAAAAAACAGTTCAGTAAAAGAGCACTTCCTGTTTACTTATTTTCTTAAAACTCGGAATTTTGGCCATCTATATATTTCTAATTAATTTTGTTTAGATGATAGAATTGTATAATCAACTATGATAGCAAATTTAGTGGAAGCTGTAACCTCACCCTTCCCTTAAAAGTGCCATTAAATGAATTTTCCCAGAGAAATGTTTTAAATAAAAGATGTAGATCTTTGCATGTTTAGTTTATATACGAAGTTTCAAGAAAATCGTCAGAGCCATTTTTGAGAAAATCGCAAAAAAGTGAAGAAATCATTTTAGTAAAGTGTTAAAATAAAACGCATATCCGGTTATCCGATTTTTATTCCAACTCAGAATTTCAACAACATATTAAATTCTAATAATTAACATTATTTAGAAGGCAGAATTGTCTAATAAACTGAAATAGCACTTTAGATGAAAACCTAACCACACCACTCTCTCGGAAGTGCCCTTAAATGAATTTTCCCGGAGAAATGTTTCAAATAAAAGTTGTAGCTCTTTGTATAT
Organism: Triatoma infestans; assembly: GCA_011037195.1. Classification (NCBI taxonomy): domain Eukaryota; kingdom Metazoa; phylum Arthropoda; class Insecta; order Hemiptera; family Reduviidae; genus Triatoma; species Triatoma infestans. The sequence continues at coordinate 132,427 of JAAEAF010000250.1, read as the reverse complement.
GTAGTTGATACACCTATTTTAAAAGAAAATCGTCGGGGCTATTTTTGAGAAAATTGCAAAAATGTAAAAAAAAGCTAACTAGTAAAGTGGTACTTCCGGTTGAGGCATTTTGACAGATAACGGTACTGTTAGATCTCATAGTGATACCTAAACGGAATATCAAGTTTCAACTTTCTACGGTTTTTCATTTTTGAGCTATGCTGTTCACATACACACACACAGGCCATTTGCTAAAAACCACTTTTTGGGACTCAGGGGACCTCAAAACGGATATTTCCGGTGAAAATTCGATATCGAAAATTTGACACAATTACAATACTTCTACTTACTAGGGGAGTAAGAGAAAGTAAGTAATAGATTGTGTGTTTGCAGTATATTTTAACTAAAGGTTTTTAAATTATTTTCGATTATTTTACGAGAAAAAATGAGTATAAAATATATAAAATGTTCTGAAAAAAAAAAAAAGACAATAAGGGAATAATCCACAATTCTATGTACGTATTTATAAGATTCAATTTCATCATCAAATTCATGCAATTTCCACCTTGAAAGATCATCGGCAATAAAGTCAGTGTTGAATTTTTTTTTTTTTTTTAAATCTTCTTGGGGAGGAACGAATTCCAATGCCCCTCTAGACCCATACCGCTATCCCAATACTTGGGGATTCTCCTAGTGCCACGTCTCTGGGCGAAATTTACTTCTGTTTATATTTTTATTACTTTAAAGTTGATTGCTCAAACTTAATAAACAAACAACAAACAAACCTTTTCCATGTATGCATACATATCTATCATATAGACAAACATTTTATTGATAGTTTTACTAAGAAAAGAAAAGACTTTTAAATACAATACTTCTACAGAAGATAATAAGATTAATAAGATTCATTATTATTATATAATTTCCATTTTAATATAATTTCTGTTAATAATCAGCCATCTAGATAAATTTTATTTTTGTGATAATAAACATATGATCATATAAACAAAATATGTCTTTTGTTATACAATAATATTTTCACTAATTTAATAATAATTATATTATATATTGTATAGGATGAAGAGAAATGATAAATATTAGTTTTAAAAATCATTCAGATAAAAACTATTCACTAATAGAAACAAAACAAAGTAAATGTTTAATTTATAGTGTTTGTTTTGTGAAAAATTTAGAAAAATTATTTTAGAAATTAAAGCCCAGTTATTTATTGTTGTGGTCGTGTTAGAAAAATTAAAAATAGCTTTCTTGCTGAAAATTCAAATTTATCGAAGAAAATTGATTGTTTCCAGAATTTAGTCGTGTTATGTTTAAATTATACACTCATAATTGAAAAATTTAATGTAATTCTATCAACCTTTTTTGTTCGAATATCTGGCAAATCTGATTTATAGCCTTTTGTAAGAGGAGATATTTTGCGGGTCTGGACAGGGCTATTAGTGAGACGTTGCTGTGTCTTTCATGGAACTCTCTTAGATATCTCGTTGGATCCTTTACTGAACTTTGTGGTTTAAGGGGAGACAGAGGAGGAATCACCCATCCATCTTGTGAAAGATTACTTGGGTTATGAGGAAATTAGGTTCAAGACTTTTGGTAGGAACAGGATGTCTGTGGAATAGCTTAGGATATTTCCCTTTAAGGATATGTTCCCAATTTTGTTTGGGACTGAGGTAAATCTTTGATGGATTAGACTCAGGTCTGGATATTTGTTCTAGACCCGGTTTGTTGTTGTTTTTCTTGGGGTAGCCTATATACGGACCCAGTGGGGCCAGTGGATAGCGTAGGGCTTGGTCTCTCCCCACACACAAATAATAATAACAGGTATTGCGATCGTGTCAAATTTTCGAATTTGTTTTTTTTTGGAAATATATATGTGTTTCGTAGTAGCCTGAATCCGAAAAAGTGGTTTTTAGAAATGTATCAGTGTGTATACATACGTATATGGTCAGCATAACTAAAAAAAACAAAAAAAAAAACGCAGATATGAACGACGACCATCCAGTGATGGAAGCCGTTAGTTTGCCACTATGGCAATCTTACATAGCAGCTACCCTAGGAGGTCTACGTTATACGTTTAGATGGTCGCGTGGCCACCGCCGCTTCAGCCTCCGATAAGGATTTTTGGGCAGTGTTCTGGTGGACATATTCTGGATCAGAGGATTATGGTGACAATTTAGTTTGGAGTGAAATTTTGTGTAACGAAATTGGGCTAGCTCTGAGATGAATGGAATGTTAAGGTCGGAGTGGATTGTGTGGTTGGAGACGTAGAAGGGAAGCATCAACTACTGTTCTAGGATCTTAGATTGTAGAGTTTGAAGTCGGTTAAAGTTGGATTGTTTTGCAGTGCCGTAGAGTTCTATGCCGTATGTCCAAATGGGGGCTAAAAGAGTAGTGTATAGCATTTTCTTGTTCCTTAAAGTCAGTTTTGAACGTAGTCAAGTAGTCGTTTTAGCATTTTATACCTCAGTCAATTCGTTTCAGTCTGGTATGAGGGTTCCATGTTAGTCGTTTGTCAAGAAATAATCCGAGATATCGTACTTGGTTCGCAATGGGAAGGATAATATTGTTAGAGTAAAGAGGAGGAAGAGTTTTTTTTGTTTAAGGTGAATACTATGAGTCTGGATTTAAGTTCGTTTGCTTTGATCCTCCACTGCCGGAGCCAAGGTTCAAGAAGATGAGATTGTAGAGCACGAGTTGCCATGACGGGATCCACATGAGTAGAAAGAATTGCAGTATCGTCGGCAAATGTGAAAGTAATTGTATCTGGATGAGTTGGTAAGTCAGCTGTAAAGATAGTATATAGTAGAGGTGAAAGAATGCTCCCTTGAGGAACTCCTGCTAGAACTGGATAAATAACAGATGATGATGAACTTTGAATGACTTGAAGAAACGATCAGTGAGATAAGATTTAAGTATCAGATAATATGTAGGAGATAGCATGCCCTTGAGCTTGTAAAGTAATCCCATATGCCATAAGCGGTCAAAAGCTTGAGATATGTCCAAGAAGACTCCTGGACAATACTGCTTCAGTTCCTGAGAGGTAGCGATTGTATCTACAACGCGATGCATTTGATGAACAGTCGAGTGGCAACTCCGAAAACCGAATTGGTGTTCAGGAATGACATTTAGTGGTGCTATTTCAGTTTGGAGGCGGATAGTAAAAGTTTTTCAAGAATTTTTCCTAGGATGGGTAGGAGGCTGATTGGTCGGTATGATCTAGGGAGATGTGTAAGTTTGTTAATGTATAATAAATAAGTAAAAATATTTTTTCATTTCTGTTGGCAGGGACCAACCCTTGCCTTTCAAAGCCCCTCTGGGGCCGTTCAGCTATTCCAAAATTCTGAGCATTCTCAGTGCACTGCCGGCCTCCAGACAGTGTTCTCTTATTACGAACACTGCCCTTCACCGGACAGTGAGCTGTACAGGCTCTTAGGGAGCAGCATTGCTGGACTCTAAGCTAGGATATCCGCATTGTTAGTCTAGTGCGCTTCCACTGAGCTAATCTTGTTTCACATTAATATATTAATGTATAATGTATTAAAAAGAGGCGAATTAACCTGAACAAAAGAAGTTCAGATTACTTTACAATATACCGGACACTTTGGTACCCGGTATCTATTCACATTTTTCCGTTTCAAACACATTTATTGGTTAGATTTTTTTTTTTTTTTTTTTTTTGCACAATTCTATAACTTAATAATAATAATAATAAAAATAATAACAATAATAAATATGACAAGGACATTTCTATTTGATTTGAAAGGAAAACAACAATTCAATCAGCTATAATACAAATTTCCAATCTAAAAGGCAATAAGAATGAGGGTATTGTACTGGAAATGCGGGTGAAGATCTTATCAATAAACTAGTTGGGGAGGACTTAGTGAAGTAGTCTACTTGATTTTGTTCGTAAAAATATACTATAAAAGTAAAAATTCTTTCAAAAAATATGTTAACAAGGATGATTTAACAACATTTTTTTTGAACTTTGTAGAGTAGTTTTTCAATTTCTCCCTACTTTTTTTTATTAATCAACTTTAATTTTTTTTTTATTTCCTAACAATGTAGGCTCTAAAATTAAGCTTAAAAAGATGTCAATCAAATACATTATAAACTTAAAGTAAAAAAAAAAAAACCACTCATGCGTAGAAATAAGTTTCAAACTATCACCAAATGCTTTCCCTCCCAATAACTTCTGTGGTTCACACGTTAATTATTTACCTGTAACGTGTTTCTTTAGTAAGAGACAAAATTTCTGGTGAAATTTTTTTTGTTGTTAATAAAAATAACTAATTATCTACTTTTATCATTTTAAGTCATTAATTATAATTTTGTTTTGCACCAAAACTAATTTGGTTGGAACTACGTAAAATTAAATGCTAAGTTTTAATAAATTAAACAAAAATTTGAGAGGTTTAGATCATATTTATCTTAGCATTGTAATGGGAAATTAATATTTGTAATATTATTTTGTAATTGTAAAATTCAATGCTTCGAAACGAATTTTCACCAGATATATATATATATATATATATATCAGAGATATTTTACGTGATAACCTGCTTCATTTTGTAGTCATCGACCGGTTTCGGGCGTTCGCCCATGTTCAGGATTGCGTTTGTCAGAAAGTGTTATAACACAGACTTACACAGAGCAAATTCAGTTTACAGGCTGAACAGGCAGTGTGTGTAAACTGAACACACACTGTGTTTAAACTGAACACACACTGTGTGTAAACTGAACACACACTGTGTGTAAACTGAACACACACTGTGTGTAAACTGATAGCACAGATAGAAGTGTGATAACACAGGCATGCAAGAGCAAATTCAGTTTACAACCTAATTCAGACTTGTACAGAGTTCAGTTTACAGGCTGAACCAGGGGCGGCTCTAGCTCGTGTAGCGCCCGTGTGCAATGAAACCCTGGCACCCCTTAGGCCTGACCCCCCCCTCCCCCGCGGCTATAACTATTAACTTTGCCGTCGTAACAAGAAAATTTTTTCATATTCCAACAAGCTATTTTATAAGTAGGTATAGCTTACGTATGGTATTAGTTTACGGCCTTTCTTCTTATGACGGCAGAATAAAGAAAAAGTAATGCTATTTTTTCAGGCGGGCTTAACGTCCAACTACCAAATTAGGTGTCCGTGGACGGGGGGCGGAAGCTCCTACTTTACTATTAACATTTTTAAACAAATATAAAATTTAGCAGTATACGCTGGACTCGAACTGGGGTCCTCCCACTTACAAGTCCACGCTCATAACCACTACACCAACACCCGCCCCATTATGACGGCAGAATAACACTCATTGTTTCTATGCCTGTAGCACATCTCTGTTGCGAAACTAAGCGGCGAACCGCGATAGTTCATGTTTCGTCTTGTGTTTTAAGTTTTATGGACAGTGAAATAGAAGCGAAATGTATCGAATTTCTGTTTCGCTGCCCATAGAACCCGCTGGCTGGCCGCTTCTGTCATATCATTGTTGTACCATGATGGTCCAAGACGATGCTCTTAGCTGTCTCAGGGAGCACCGCGGCGCCTCCTGAGACGGCGTAGCCCGTGTGCATTGCACACCCTGCACTATAGGTTAAGCCGCCCCTGGGCTGAACACACACTGTGTGTAAACTGAACACACACTGTGTGTAAACTGATAGCACAGATAGAAGTGTGATAACACAGACTTGCACAGAACAAATTCAGTTTATAGGGTGAACACACTGTGTGTAAACTGAATACACACTGTGTGTAAACTGAATACACACTGTGTGTAAACTGAATTTGCTTCTGTGCAAGTCTGTGTTATCACACTGTCACTGAAAAACGCATCCTGAAAAGATGGGCGAACGCCCGAAACCGGTCGATGACCACAAAATGAAGCAGGCTACAACGGAAAATATCTCTTGATATTTTCCAGCTCTGAGGAACCAACCACCACAACAATTAAACAAAAATTGGAGTAATCTTACGAAAGGTTTACATCATATTTCTTTTAGTATTGTACTGAGAAATGTGATTGTATCAAAGTTTCGAAACTGAAACTTTTTACCAGAGATATATATGTATATATATTTTTTGAAGTCCTCTAAATTTGACAACTAAATTATTTTTGCGATTGGTGGGCGTGTAAACAAAACGAAAAATTGCAGAATGTAGAAAACGTGTTATTCTGTTTTTGGTAAAAACCAAAAATACATCTGACACAAAACTTTCGTCAGAAAGTTTGTAAAAATTGGAAATGACGACTTTTTACCCCCAATATTTCGCAAATGGCTCCAATAAATTTTGTCTAAACATCACTTACACACTATATATTCAAACGGATATCACTTTTATTTTAAACACTTTTAATAGGAAAATATTAATTTTTAGAGGATTCTAAGAAAGCTACAACTTTAAGCTTTACCAATAAAGTTTCTTTCAGTGAAATGTAAAGTAGTATCATTAATATCTTACGTATTAATGCTTTTATTTGCTCTTAAGGCAAATTAAATGAATTACTAGAATTCCAGATTTAAAGAAAATCAATTTACAGTATCAGTTTACAGTTTACAGTACCACTTTACAGTGAAGGTTTCTGAGTTTTTTGAAACTCTCTGAAAACGGCCCCAACGATCTTTTGAAACACTTGGAGAAATTGATTTTTGAGAATTCTTAAGGAATGCTTAACTTTAAACTGCCAAGATAAATTTTGCTAGGTGTAGCCAGAGGTTCCGTTTTAGTTGTAATCACATACATTCAGAGACCTTATGTCTTTAAAAAAAAAAACCATCATGTATAAACGGCTACCACTATTGTAAACTTTTACTTAACATATTTATATAAATTTATTACTTACTAATGTATTACAATGAGATCCAACCGGAAGTTATCTCTCAAAATTTCTCAACCAGAAAAACCACCTTACTGAGTAGGTTTTTCAGTTTTTTGCAATTTTCTGAAAAATAGCTCTAACCAATTTTCTATTAACCTAGCATATCAACTATCCAAACAAAGTGTTACAACTTTTAATTCTTCCGGAAAAATTCATTAAGGAGTCCTTTTTGGAGAGGGAATCATTTCAAGTTAGAAATGCCTAGGCATTTCCCTCACACATTACCTGAAGATGTTAGGCAATGTGTAGAATTTACCCAAATTTCGTACTTTGCCTAGGCATTTTATTGAAGCAGGCAAAGTTACCTTCCCTGAACAGCTAAAAGCGATTACATAATTTCGTGAGGTTATATGTTCAGACTTGAAATATCAAGCATTTTTATGTACTCTATCTGTATAATTTTAAAAAATATACATGAATCTGATCAAACACATCTTCGTAAATCGTAAATACCCATCATTTGCCCTTCTTTAAGCCCCCCCATAAACTCCCAGGTAATAAGCCGCCTTTACATAGATCGCAAACCTTCTTTCTCTTCCCTCACCTCGCTGTTAGGCGGAGCATCGCGTGGATTGCGATAGCGAAGCGACGACAGATTGTAGACTGGCTTGGAAGCGACACAGCAATGTCATCTGTCCCCGCTGCTTGAGAATCTTGTATGTAGGTTTCATAAATATACATCACATCGAATTCGTCTTCTCGTTGTTTTGTCACTTGTCTAGTGTAGGAGTAATTCATTTAAATATACCTATGAGATCTTAAATATAGGAAAAGCAAACAAAGCCAGTGACCACATATAGAGGGACTACATGTGGCATAGTATGTTTACAGTACTGGTTAAGTTTTTAGCGTTCAGCGGAATCAAGAATGGTCAGAAACTGAGGAACACAGTAAGCTAGGAGCGGTTTATTTTGGGTCCCTTTGGTTCTCCTTCTGTGACTGCTTCCACTTACATGGCCGCAGCAACAGCTATAGAAGGGAGGAGAAGAGTAACACATACACGTGTGGATAAAAAAATAAGCCTGTTTAAGTAAAATTATGTTAATGGAAATGAAGTAACAAATTTAACTTATTTTCTAATTGAAAAAAAAAAACTAACAAAACTTAAATCGTCTTAATATGCACCAAGTAGTTGCATTTTATACTATACCTGATCTTGGAACATATGTACCAATAAATAAATAAAAAAATAAATAAATAATTGAAGCCATTTTCGAAAAAATCGCATAAAAAACTGAAAATCCAATCTGTAAAGTAAGTAGTATTTCCGGTTGATCGATTCTGAAATGTGATCGATGCGTGAAATGTGACATGATGGCAATACTTTCTCTTACTAGGAAGGAGTAAGATAAAGTAAAAATTATATAATACATGTATATATTAATTAGTTGGATTGACGAAATAAATGTATAAACTCAAAATACTGAAGATTATGTAATTATATATTATCTTAAAAATGTTTTATGAGTAAAATGATTTAAGATTAAGAAAGAGATAGAGTGATATATTGGAGGAGGTGAGTGGCCTGCAACTAAAATAAAACTTGTATAAGTGGAATGTAGCATGACCTGGAGGAAGTAAAGAGAACAGAGGCTCCATGCAACTAACTCAACTTTACTTTTATATGCCAGCGTTGCCAATGGTATTTTTTTTTTTATTAATATTTATTGCTATTTTAAGTAATTACAGTTAAAACAAAATATTCAATGAGTTTTTGTCTACACTTCCGCCATTGTTTTGTATTCTGTGGAGGGATTTCCCATAAACCAGTTTCGTGCGTTCATTTACCTTGAGCAATGAAATGCATTCTCTAAATGAACATTGTGGCCCCAAACTTTGTGAGACTAGTAATTTTTCATGAAAACAGTTCCAAAAAAAAAAAAATAAAATAAATTATTCTTGATATATTTTTTTTTGCGTAATCAAAAATGCCGTCAGTTTAAGATTCTTGGAAAGAGATAAGTATTCCAATCATGTCAAATATTCGAAATTGAGTTTCAATCGGAAATACATGTTTTGAAGTACTTAGGAAATGCATCAGAGACATTTTCCGATAGCCTGCTTCTTTTTGTGGTCATCGACCGGTTTCGGGCTTTGCCCATCATCAGGATGTGTTTTTTCAAACAATGTAATAACATAGACTTGCACAGAGCAAATACAGTTGATACACTTTAAGATTAAGAAAGAGAGAGAGTGGATATATTGGAGGAGGTGAGTGGCCTGCAACTAAAATAAAATTTGATAAGAGGAATGTAGTATGACCTGGAGGAAGTAAAGAGAACAGAGGCCCAAGCAATAACTCAACATTAGAGTGTATCACATTATGAGTGTATCAACTGTATTTGCTCTGTGCCAGTCTGTTTTTTTTTTTTTTAGGGGTTTTGTACTGCGACCATTATTTTGATCTATTGTACCCCTCTGGTGAGCTGGCTCATCTACAGCACCCTTTCCAGGTTGAACTCCCTAAGGAATCCCAAAATCCTGGAAGGTTCTAGGGTAGATATTTCCTCCTCCCCTATCTGGTAACGGCCCAGACTACTAAATCTTCTTTGAATGACGGGATCACAATCTGTGAGGAGATGTATCGGTGTTTCCTACATCTCTTCACAAAATCTGCATGTGCATCATCTCCTAGGCCAAGCTTCCTCAGGTGTCCCCTGAGTCTGCAATGCCCCGCAAGGAATCCCGTAAGAATATGGATCCTGTTCTTACTCAGACTGATGCAGGTTTTTCGACCTTTCCTGGTTATAACCACTTGCCTGCCTCAGTCCCGGTGCAGAGACGAGCTCTTTTCACCACCTCCTCCTTCTTGATTTCTTCTAAGAGTACTTGGTCGCTGACTCCACAAAAGGGCTCTGGCCCAATGAGAGGAGATACAGTGCCTTCTTTTGCCAGGGTGTCGGCTGCCTCATTGCCTTCCACGCCGGCATGTCCTGGTACCCAATATAGGATAACTTTATTTCTTCTGACTGGTTCATTGAGCTTACCTAGGCATTCCCATACCATTTTAGAACTGATAACATAAGAACTCAGTGCTTTAATGGCCGCCTGACTATCGGATAGGGTAACTATCTCCTGATTCCGATATCCTCTGTCAAGGTTCAACTGAACGTACCTTCCAATAGTCTATGTTATTACACTGTTTTGACAAACACATCCTGATGATGGGCGAACGCCGGTCGATGACCACAAAAAGAAGCAGGCCATCATTGAAAATGCCTCTAATACTTTCCAGCTCTGCGGAACCAACCACAACTACTTAGGAAATGGATTAGCTCAGTGGTAACGCGCTAGATTCCCATGTAGAGGTTCGAGCCTAGCAGTGTTGCCCTTAGATTTTCTTTTCCTAGGAGCCTCTGTAGCTCACTGCCCGATAATGGGCAGTGTTTGTCAGTAACTAGAGCATGCTGTTTAGAGGCCAGTAATGCACTGAAAAGGCTTTGGAAATGGGGCACCGTAGAGACCTTCCAGATTGTACTATCTCTAAGAAAGAATCTAAGAAGTAAATCTAAATATAGAAAACAACACAAATTTGTGAATTGTTCGGGGAAACATCACCACATAGCAAGTACTTGAATGTGATTACTTGTTGTCCAGATCGTCATATCGATCAATTCCCCCCCCCCCCCAAATATTGAACTTTAAAATATCATGCTTTCCCTAAAATTCACGCTAAAATCAATTTTGCTAGCAAAATGATTCAAATAAAAATGCTAGATAGATGAATACTGTTAGTATTTTAAAAATTTAAACCAAATCGATGGTCGCGATAATTCTAAAAAAAAAAAAAAAAAAAAAAAAAAAAAAAAAAAAAAAAAAAAAAAAAATTATCAGAACTATTCTGAACAGTTATACTTCCGTTCTTAACTAATTTTCGTCAAACTTGGCCTCCTGTCAATGCTTTTAATGTATCTTTTAATAATATTTAGAATTAGTTATTTAGTTTTCGTCTCATTCTACCTTGAAATACATATGTAATTTTATGCAAATAAAACAAATTAGGAGCAACTTTAAGTTTTAATATTAAGTCCCATCCTTGAATGTCTTGTCTTCTTCATGCCATTGGTTTTTGACTAGTGTGAAAAGTAATTAAAAGTTAAATGACAGATAGAAGACAGATAGAAGTTATTTATTGTTTTATTTATCAAAATATCTATTGTTTTGCTGACGGACAAATTAGAAAATAGCTTCATTCTTTTTTTTTTGAAGCTTTTATATGAGGAGCCGGTGTTACTAAAATATGAAGCTAACAATTTTGGATAAATCTGTACATAACAATTTGTTTTATAAACATAAGAAAATATTTAACAATATTATAGACAAATTTGTATAGGTTGGAGACCTTAAAAGGGGGAGGTAAGGATTTTTCAGGGAAAGGTATAACGGCACAAGAGAATGGGAAATATTTGACTACCTAAAGTAAATACTTTTGTACCAAACTTTTGCTAAATTTAAAGATCTATGAAAGACCATGGTTTATTGTCCAATAATAATAATAATAATAATGTCAATGACTTCTTTTAAAATGGAGAGCTTTTAAATCTATATAACCTAGTTAATCTAAAATAGATAGGATGAAAGAAGGGATACAATGAGACAATTGCTTTACAGCTATTTATGTATATATATATATATGAATTGTTGTGGCTTAAAAATGGTAGACAAGAATAAAATTCAAGTTATCCGACAAAATGTCGGGAATATGCACAAACGAGAGAATAGTTTCTAGTATTTGGATTCTTTTTTGCATTAAAATATTTCTATATAGCTTCCTATTGTAATGGAATATAAATAAAAGGAAGAAATTGCTTCCAAATGGACTTGTAAAGAAGAATCTCGCCACAAGTGAAAAACTACCTAAATTTAAGGTAACCGACTGCCATTGCCAATGCTAGCGCCTAGCATTCACCCTCTGAGCACAAAACTATACATACGGTGCTCCAGTCTTGTCATTTATCATAGTAAGTAATGCCTATTTTTTCAGGCGGGCTTAACGTCCAACTACCAAATTAGGTGTCGTGGACGGGGGCGGAAGCACCTACTTTACTATTAACATTTTTTAAACAAATATAAAATTTAGTTATACGCTGGGACTCGAACTGGGGTCCTCCCACTTACAAATCCATGCTCATAACCACTACACCAACACCCGCCCCGTCATTTATCATAGACTATTTGCAATTGTCTTTTTTTGAAGGGACAACGAGCAAATGTGTTATGATTAAACAAAAAAAGAAAAAGAAATCATATTCATTTGGCTGACCGCCCTTTCTATTTGCAGCACATTTATAAATCGATAATCGTAAAATTGTGCAATATTTGGCAAGTATTACATAAAGCGAGGGCTGGCTATCAAGAAACGAGCACAGGTTTAATATGGGTGTAATAGCAAGAGAGAGAAGACAGGCTCTCTCTGGTACTCTCTGACTTAAGCAGGCTAGAGTAGGAGAACCTGTGTATATAAGCCAGTGAGAATCTATCTAGGGATATCTATCAGATTCAATCATACATCGCATCGTGTCATATCTCTACTCCCACCTTTTATTCTATCAGTTTCATTATACAATCTAGTGCAGTTTGTGTAAACTTATAGCTACATTATAACAGTGTCTTCATATCTCGTTCATTCAATCAAACCCAATTTCTCTTCTCAACAACTCCATTATATGGGCAAAAGGATAGAGATAGTTAATAAAATATAAGTACTTTGGAGTTTATTTAACGTCCAAACTATATTTTACCCAACATATGCGAGAGAAGGTTATAGTTGCGAAATTGGGTTTTTATTATTGTTGTAAATTGGATGTTGAGGTTCGGTCATACAAAAGAACTCTTTTTAAATTACTACCGAAGTTTCGGCAAATTTATTGCTTTCTTCAGGATAAAAATTTTCAGTTAGAATTACAGTAGTAATTACTCTAGTTTAACCTGTGACATACCATCACTAAGTGATGTGGACGGACCTCAACATCCAAGTTCCAACATTGAATACAGCGGTCGTAACGAACACCAAAAACATCGTTGTTATTATTATTATTCGTCTGAGGGGAGGGTCCAAACCTTTCAGTATGCAAAGCCCCACTGGAACCCATATAGCTCCCTCCCCAAATAACAACAAACCGGTTCTAGACCAAAAATGTAGTGTAATCCATCTAAGATACACCGCAGTCCAAACAAATCGGACCATAAACTTGAAGGGAAAAATCCATAGGATATCCTGTTACGACAAATGAGTCCTAAAAACTAATATTCTCAACCCAAGCAATCTGTCATAAAATAGATGGGTGGTTAATACCTCTGTCTCACAAACTCGGTCTACAAAAGGAGTTCCTGGCATGAACCAGGAGTGTCTTCTTAAACGTTAATGTTTCGTGACAAACAGATTAGACTTTGGGAGACGAAAGTTTTGGAGAAACGCTGGGGGGACACGCAGGGGTCCCTCCAAGCCAAAAGATTTATAAAGTCAAGGGTGAGGCAGGGAACTTCGGAGTATCTCCTGTCCCTTAGTAGGACGGGTCTGAGAACCCTGATAGGGATAGTGACTGGACACACTTGGGTGTCCAGCCACTTGTTTAATATAGGGAGGACGTCTAGTCCCATTTGTCAGAACTGTGACGACGGAGTCAGGGAAACGGTGTACCACTACCTTTGTCAGTGTCCCCGTTTCGCTGGAACTAGATTTCGTGTTTTTGGGAGGGCATCACTCTCGCAGGATTGTCTGCGCGAGCTGGAGTTTCGGGATATCTTGGGATACTGTAGATTAACCGGTAAGCTACCGGAGGAGATTCATTAAGGGGATAGGGGGGTCTCGGGGGGATAAAGGCCACATAGGTTTAGGTCCCGCGCCATTAGGCACCCGAATTACAATAATAATAATAATAATAAATGTTAATGCCTAGTAAGGTATCCAACCAAATGTCTGAAAGAGAGGGTCCGTTAGTAACACAGCAACATCTCAAATTCGGTGTAGAATTATACTTTTTAATAATTTATGTAGAAATAGTCAGGTATCAATTTCAAATCAACTGCTATTATTTAATGCGGCTTCATGCGTTTTGAGTTTATTGAAAAATTATATACGTTTTTTTTATAAAAAGAGTTCCCTCCCCAAATAACAACAAGCCGGGTCTAGACCAAAAATGTAGTGTAATCCATCTAAGATACACCGCAGTCCAAACAAATCGGACCATAAACTTGAAGGGAAAAATCCATAGGATATCCTGTTGCGACAAATGAGTCCTGAAACTCACCGGTCCCAAAAATACACCGGATTATATTATATATTTGGAAGCGGTGTTTAAAGTATATTTTCAATTACTTAATACTTTTTTAATATTGTATTAAACAAGTTTTATCACAACAAGTGACGAAATTGTTAGCCTAGGAAATTATATCTAAAAAAATATATTGCTATGACATATTTACAAATCTCAGCCATTTATTTTGCGCTTGTTATAAACTGATGAAAAATTTAACGTTATAATGCTTAATTAGATCGTTTAAAATAAGCACTACAAGAAAAAAAGACCCGCTTTAGTAAGTACAAAAAGAAATCGTGTTTCACCTGGATAACGTTAGACCTCATGTAGCATTAAATACAAGTCAAAAACTGAACCAGTTTGGATGGGAAATTCTTATACATCCTATATATTCACCAGATATATCACCTTCGGATTTTCTTCGTATTTGTTGATCTCTTCAAAAAAAATCATCAAAATAGGGGGGAGAAAAAAAATCAGATCAATTTGAAGACGTAAAAAATTGTATTAATGAGTTCTTTGCAAAAATGTCAGGGCATGTTAGCATTGAAGGAAACGAGATAGTCGACGCTTTGGCAAAGATAGATGCTACAATCCCGCTTTTAGGACCTGAACCTTTTTTATTGAGGAGGAGCAGGTAAAGAGGTCACAACTCTCAAACTCCCTCCCCAGACTGCGGCAGGTCAAGAATCTGCCTGGAAAAATTATAACCAACGGAGAGTTGGAGGCTTGGAAAGCGCTTTAGTAAGACCAAACTCCACAATCTTAAGGGGTTTCCCTCACGGGGCATTGTCGACTGAAAGGACATCTGACGAAGCTGGGTTTGGAGAGTGACAAACAACACATGCAGATTCTGTGGGAAGATGTTGGGGGGAGGAACTCCAATTTATATCTCCTAACGGACTGCGTGGCTGCCACCCAGAGAAGATATAAAAACCTGGGTAATTACCAGGTGGGAGGAGGGGAATATATCCTCCCTAGAGCCCGCAGGTTATTAGGATTCCTTAGGGACCTCAACCTGATGGAGATGTTCGCTTGTATGGGGCATCTGTTTGGGTGCTATAGGCAGCCAGCGGCACCCAGGGGGCATAGCACAATAGATCGTCAAGGTAGCAGTGCATCGGGTCTCCCTCAAAAAGAAAAAAGAAAAGTGGAATCGAACAATTCCCCAGAATATGGCAAGGGATCACAGATAATGGTGGAAATTACATAGTTGATTGAGTAAATTATTTTGATTAATTCAAAGAAATAAAAATTACAAAACACAAACCATTTTTATTTGGAAAACGTCTCGTATTTTATTTGATTATTAATTACTTTATTTCTTGCCCTCTCATAATCACCTCAAAAATAGAAATCTCCCAACTGGGAATTTAAACGATAAATTACAATTTACTTTCTCTATTAATTTAAAAGTACAGATTTAAAAGGAAAGAAGCACCCATTAGGACATTTAAATGGCAAGTAATTAGGAGTAAAGTTCAATATCCCCTGAATGATTTTGAGAAAGAATTTGGAGTCCCTTTCTTTCCTCAAGCCAAGTTAATGAAATCCTTGTCACATATGATGTAATTATAAAACTTATTTTTGAAAATTATTTTCGAGTTATGAATCGTTTAATGAAGATATGTAGGTAAAAAAAAATCTTGTGTGAAACACTCACACAACTTTCTCTTACTCTAGTTCTCAAAATTATAATTGATAAATTTTATAGTTTGCGTACCAAATTTAATGAAATTCGTCAAAAACTGAAAAAACTGTTCAACAAAAGCCCACTTCCGGTTTACTAATTTTCTTGAAACTCGGAGACTTTGGCCATCTATTTATTTCTAATTAATTTTGTTTGGATGATAGAATTGTATAATCAACTATGATACGACTTTAGAGAAAAACATAACCCCACCCATCCCCTAAAAGTGCCCTTAAATGAATTTTCCCAGAGAAATGTATTTAAACAAAAGATGTACATCATTGCATGTTTAGTTTATATACGAAGTTTCAAGAAAATCGTCGGAGCCATTTTTGAGAAAATCGAGAAAAAGTGAAAAAAAATCATTTAGTAAAGTGTTAAAACAAACGCACTTCCACTTATTCGATTTTTCAAATTCGGAATTTCAACAACATATTTAATTCTAATTAACCCCGCCCCCAGAAGTGCCCTTAAATAAATTTTTCCGGAGAAATGTTTTAAATAAAAGTTGTAGCTGTTAGTATATGTAGTAGATGTACCAAGTTTGAAGAAAATCGTTGTAGCCATTTTTGAGAAAATCGCAAAAACGTAAAAAAAAAAAAAACTAGTAAAGTGGTATATCCGGTTTAGGAATTTTGACAGATGACCCACTATCGGATCCCATGATGATACCTAAACGGAATATCAAGTTTGAACTTTCTACGATTTTTCGTTGTTGGGCTATGCTGTTCATATACTCGTACTTACATACACACAGGCACACAAACATATACATACACACACACACACACCATTTGCTTAAAAACCACTTTTTCGGACTCAGGGGACCTCAAAACAGATATTTCCGGTGAAAACTCAACATCGAAAATTTGACACGATTACAATACTTCCTCTTACTAGGGAGGCAAGAGAAAGTAAAAAAAAAACAAAAAAAACGCTATAAAGTGGAAAAAAAAAAATAATACATTTAGTATAGTCGCAAAGTTCCGGTTGATGGATTTTGCCTGAAACCTTTGTACCAGATTCCGATGGATGGTAATACATAAACGGAATTTCAAGTTAAGCTTTCTGCAATTTTTCATTTTTGAGATATATTGTTCATACTTACACACAAACATACAAACCATGCGCTAAAAACATTTTTTTCGAACTCAGGGAACATCAAAACATGTATTTCCGGTGAAAATTCAATTTCAAAAATTTGACACGATCGTAATACTTCCTCTTCTCCTAGGAGTAAGAAGGGAAAGTAAAAAATCTTTGGTACCTACTTGATTTTTTCTTACATAGTTTACAAAATTTCTCTTCGTTATCAGAGCTGTATGAATGTTTAAATTTAATAAATATTAAATAATCAGGTGTTAAAAAGAATACCAACGACCAGCGCGACGAGTACACCAGTTAACAACATGTGCCACATTGAGACAAGTGTGCCAACCATGTGTTATAATATCTAAAAGTTCAGTGGCGCTCCTGAACTTGACTACGTTTCTTTTTAAATTGTTTTTGATTCCATTAATATGTCTGGCTTAATTTTCTTTATTAGTGCAATCAATCTTTCTTATATGCTTTTGCTAAAATATATTTTTTTATTACTTTTATTACACTCTCCCGGAAAATTCATTTAAGGCGGTTTTTTTGCGAAGGTTCTTCTAAAGTAATAATTTAATTTATTTTTTACAATTTCTTCATTTAAGTAATATTAATTAGAATTAAATTTATTGCCAAAATTCTTGGTTTGAAGAAAATCGGTTGACCGGAAGTGCGTTTCTACTGAACAGTTTTTTTTTTTCATTTTCCCGCGTTTTTCACCATAAAAACTCGAGACGGATTTCAACTAATTTTTTTGTTTTTTGGAGAGAGCACAATGCACTGCCACCTTCACGATCTATTGTGCTATGCCCTCGGGGTGACGTAGGCTGCCCAAAGCACCCTAAACAGATGTCCCAAGCCACCGCCCACAACACCTCCAACAGGTTAAGATCCCTAAGGAATCCTAATAACCTGGCGGGCTCTAGGGATGCTATTTTCCCCTCCTTCTCCTGGTAGCAACCCAGATTCTTAAATCGTCTCTGCATGTGCTGACATTCTTCAAACCCAGCTTCGTCAGATGTCCTCTAAGTCGATAATGCCCCGTGAGGAAACCCTTAAGAACACGGAGTTTGTTCTTACTAAGGCCCTTTGCAAGCCTCCACTCTCCGTTGGTTATATAATTTCCCAGGCAGAACTTGGCCTGCCGTACTCCGGGGAGGGAATTTCAGAGTTGAGACCTCTTTACCTTCTTCTCCTTCCAAGAGAAACTAGTCGCTGACCACACAAAGAGGTTCAGGCCCTAGAAAAGCGGGGATATAGCACCTATCTTTGCCGGAGCATCGGCCTTTTCATTCCCTTCAATGCCAACATGCCCTGGCACCCACCAAAGAGTGAGTTTATTGCACCTTCCTAAGTCATTAAGTTTACCCCAAACCATTTTAGATCTGGTGATATAAATGCTCAGTACTCTAATGTCTTCCTGGCTATCGGAAAGGATTACAAACTCCTGATTTCTATATCTCCTATAATGGATGTGCTGGATGGAGAGAATTGGTTTTGTTTGATGAGTCAAACACCGTTAACACTGGTTAACGGAGAGAGTGGTTGAGATTCTCTTGCTCTCTTTGGTTGCTGTTTCTCTCTTGCTGTTACGTTATCCAATATAATGAATGTGTTGGATGGAGAGAATTGGTTTTGTTTGATGAGTTAAGAAGAAGACTTGGTTAACACTGGTTAATTGAATATTAATAATGAGACACAGCCTGCCTAGACTTTACAATGGATGAATTCATGTTCAAGGTTGAGTGGTAAGAGAATGACACGTAGCGATTGGTTGTACAAAACTGATTTCAACTGTGTTTAACTGTATTTTATGGACTGTCTGTCGCTATATTTATACAGCTTCTCCCAGTCCAGTCCGAGAGAGTGGTTGAGATTCTCTTACTCTCTTTGGTTGCTGTTTGCTCTCTTGCTGTTACATCTTCTATCGATATTGAATTGAACATATCTTCCAATTGCGTATATTATCTCCACCTGGAAGATGCTGGGAAATTTACCGGGTTGCGAGGGTTCCGAGTGCTTGGTCCTTGGCACAACCACCCCGTCGAGAACTAATTTATTACACCAACTATGAATACAGAGACCTATAACTCTTACTGGGAACTTTCTTCCCGAGAAAAGTTTATTTAAGACCTTTTTGGATGAGAGGGATTTATGGTCATAAAAGGATTATTGTAGTTGAAGGATTGCATGGTTAAAAAAATGAGATTGTTGGTTTGAGGATTGAATCCTTAAAAAAAAAAAATTATTTTATTAAGTTCAGATTCTACAATTAATTATGAAATTGAAGATAAGCATGTTTTTTATTATTATTATTTTTACGAGTATGCTCCCCAATTTTCATTTATACGAGTAGATTACTTAGATCTTTTGATCCAATTATGAATTTTTTTTTTTTTGTTGAAGGAAGTAACCCACGAACGTATCAACCGTTTTGTTAGATTTGTACAATTTGACCGGAGTATATAACAAAAAAAGGATTGTATTATGTATCTACCATTTTAAGCAAATACTATCCAATTATCAGAGACATTTTCCGTGGTAGCCTGCTTCATTTTGTGGTCATCGACGGGTTTCGGGCGTTCGCCCATGTTCAGGATGCGTTTCTTGGACAGTGTGATAACACAGACTTGCACAGAGCAAATTCAGTTTATACATTCCTCATAAAGATTTCAGACAATGTGACTACACAGACTTGCACAGCAGCGAATTCAGTTTACACACTCCTGGAGTGTGAAGAGATGAGGAGTGTAATAGCAAGAGAGAATTACATCAGCAAGAGAGAACAGACAGACGAGAGAATTAAGAGAGAGAAAGCAGGCCCTCTCTGGTACTCTCTGACTTAAACAGACTAGAGTGGGAGAACCTGTATATAAGCCAGTGAGAATATACATCATGGACATCTATCTATCAGACTCAACCATATACATCGCATCGTGTCATATTTCTACTCTCACCTTTTATTCTATAAAATCATTACAAGTCCAGTGCAGTTAGTGTAAACTTATAGTGTCTTCATATCTCGTCTAATTAATCAAACCCAATTTCTTTCCTCATCAACCTTTTTCTAAAGAGTGTGTAAACTGAATTTGCTCTGTGCAAGTCTGTGTTGTCACACTGTCTAAAAAATGCATCCTGGAGTGTGAGGAGATAAGGAGTGTGTAAACTGAATTTGCTATGTGCAAGTGTGTGTTGTCACACTGTCTGAAAAATGTATTCTGAAGATGGGCGTACGCCCGAAACCGGTCGATAACCATAAAATGAAGCAGGCTACCGCGGAAAGTGTCTCTGATGCTTTCCAGCTCTATGGAACCAACCACCACAAGAATACTATCCAATTAGGTATATTAGTTTTGACAAGATATTTAAAAAAAAAAAAGACGTAATAACCAAATTCAAAATTAAAATGCATGCAAATTTTATATTGATGAAGATTTCAATATTAATCATATAGATCTCTCTGGATGGTTGTAATAATAAAATGAGACAAACCAAAGCGTCAATATCAATGTGGTTGATGGCAGTTGGTAAGTGTAATGTAAAATTTAAGAGGTACAACATGTGTGTTTTTAACTCACTCCAATACTTTACATTAAAATAAAAAAACGTAAAAAATAAAAGAAAGAGACGACAAGCAACTAGCTACAATTTTTTTTTTAATTCAAACTGCCTCTTTAAAAAAATAATATAAAAAAATACAATAAGTATTTTATTAAAAAAAAAAAAAAAAAGAAATAAGAAAATATTAAATATTTTTTCATATTTTTATTATCAACTTCCTTCAGCTGGTTTCCCCCTCTCCTCTTATTAAGGGAATCATTGCGATAGTGCCAAATTTTCGAAGTAGAGAGTTTTCACGGGAAATACATGTTTTGTAGTCGGGGCGGGTGTTGGTGTAGTGGTTATGAGCATGGACTTGTAACTTGGAGATCCCCAGTTCGAGTCCCGCGTATAATTGCTAAATTTTATATTCGTAAAAAAAATGTTAATAGTAAAGTATATGCTTGCGCCCCCGTCCACGACACCAAATTTGGTAGTTGGACGTTATGCCCGCCTGAAAAAATAGGCATTACTTTACTTTACTTTACATGTTTTGTAGTCCCTGAGTCTGAAAAAAGTGATTTAGACATTGATTAATGCCTGTGTGTGTGTGTGTGTGCTGAACATAACTCAAAAACAGTAAAAAAACGCTGAAAATGAAAATTCTAATCTTGATAGTTTTATAATCTACCATTAGTTCCGGAGATTAGGGTTTTTTTGGTCAAAATCGGTTACCCAGTAGTTGATTCACCAAATATCTTTTGTGATATTTATGATTATGATAAATAAAAATTGTTTGTGGGGAGGGACCAAGCCCTATGCTATTCAAAGCCCTTCTAGGCCCATATAACTACCCCAACGTTCGGAGCTTTCTCAGAGCACTGCCGGCCTCCGGACAGTGTTCTCTCGTTACAGACAACACTGTCCATCACCGTACAGTGAGCTGTAAGAGGCTCCTAAGAAGAAAAAAAATCTAAGGACAGCAGCAGGACTCGAACCCGGGCCGCATTGCTAGTCCAGCACGCTACCACTGAGCTAATCCCTTCCCTATATGATACAAATCAACCATCATCGTTTTGTGATATAAACATCATCATGACTGGCACTACAGCCCACTACTGAGCCTTAGCCTCTTCGATGCTCTTTCGCCAGTTAACCCGATTCATTGCAGCAGCCTTAGTTCCGGATGCCAAGCATAGTTCTAAGCATCTGGCATCCTCCCTCACTCCATCCACCCAACGCAACCTAGTCTCCGACCCATTCTTCTAGTGCAATCCAATCTTGCCTCCAAAATCTTTTTTGAGACCTCAGTACAATCCATCCTATGAACATGTCCTGCCCATCCTTAACCTGCCCAGCTTTATTGTTTGCACAACATCAAACTCACGATAAAGCCGAATCACCTCCTCTGATTTGTGCGCCTTCGCCAGGATGTAACTTCTTTCACTGGGCCATAAATTTTGCTTTAGGATTTTCCTTTCGAAGGCTACCAGAGAGCTTTTTCATGAGATTTTGTGATGACCCATGTCTCGGAGCCATAGATAAGAACAACAGGACGGAGAAGTGTTTTGTAGAGGAGGATGTGATATAAACATAATATAGTTTAAGTCATCTCTTTACATGAATTGATGGTAAACCTGATTCTGACAATGAATGAAAAATCCGAAAACCGGTCAAAATCAACAAAAATGAAGCATGCTATGACGGCATAGATGTGTAAGTGTAGGTGTGTATGAAAAGAATATCTCAAAAACGAAAAGTTAAAAAGGAAGCTGAAACTTGGTATTCTGTTAGGAAGAAGAAACTACCATCGCATAAGACACGAAGATTTCGGGCAAAATCCATCAAACCGGAAGTGCCACTTTACTGTCGTTCTTTTTTGTTTGTGATTTTCTCGAAAATGGCCCCAATGATTTTTTTTCATTGAACTTGTTATATCAACATTTTTATTTAAAACATTTCTCCGGGAAAATTCATTTATGGGCACTTTTGTAGGAGGGATAGGGTTATGGGTTCCCTGTCTAAAGTGCTATTTCAGTTTAATACACAATTCTATCAACTAAATAATATTAATTAATATTAAATATGTTGTGGAAATCGCGTGTTTGAAGAATATCGGATGACCGGAAGTGGTACTTTACTGATAGGTTTTTTTTTTTTTGTAATTTTCCCTCCATAAAAAAAGCCGACGGTTTTTAACACTAATAAGAATTGTAAGTGTCAAGAAAAAAATTGCCATTTCGCAGTTGAGAGAAAGTTGTGTGAGTGTTTCACACCAATTTTTTTTTTTTTTTTTTTTTTTTATTCCTTCATAATACACACTCATGTTGAAAATTCTTCAGTAATTACTAATATCACTGGAATATTGAAAAGGTTAGTGAAACGTATTAACGAGAAATATCCTCTTTTTGAACTCAGAACATGTGGGGGTGTTCTGTTATTTATGTTCGTTCCAAGCTCCCCTGATTTAGTTATTCAAACAAGTACTATTAATTTGTTGGAAGCAATGATAATTATTTTCAAAGTATATATTACTTTTACTTATTTACTTTCTCTTACTCCTAGTAAGAGGAAGTATTGTAATCGTGCTAAATTTACGATATCGAGTTTTCACCGGAAATATCCATTTTGAGGTTCCCTGAGTCGAAAAAACTAGTTTTTAGCAAATGGTCTGTGCGTGTGTGTGTCTGTGTCAAAACTGAAAAAAACCATAGAAAGTTAAAACTTAATATTCCAGTTAGGTATCACCATGGGGATCTGACAGTACGTTATCTGTCAAAATTCCTCAACCGGAAGTACTACTTTATAGTTTTTTTTTTTTTTTTTTTTTTTACTTTTTTGCAATTTTCACAAAAATGGCTCGGATGATTTTCTTCAAACTTAACTATCAACTATGCATACAAAGAGCTACAACTTTTATTTGAAATATTTGCCCGGGAAATTCATTTAAGGGCACTTCTGGGGGAGAGAGGTTTTCATCTAAAGTGCTATTTCAGTTTTTTTAGACAATACTGTTATCTAAATAATATTAATTAGAATTAAATATGTTGTTGAAATTCCGAGTTTGAAAAAAAAAAATCGGATGACCGGAAGTGCATTTACTTTACCACTTTACATGATTTTTTTTTCACTTTTTCGCGATTTTCTCAAAAATGGCTCCGACGATTTTTTTTTTTTCCAACTTAGGATATCAACTACACATACAAAGAGCTACAACTTTTATTTCTAAAACATTTCTCTGAGAAAATTCATTTAAGGGCACTTTTGGGGGTAGGGGTGAGGTTATGTTTTTCCACTAAAGTGCTATCATAGTTTATTATACAATACTATCATCCAAAACAAAATTAATTAGAAATAAAATAGAGGCCCAATTCCGAGGTTTTACAGAAATTAGGACACGGAGTGTGCGCTTTTACCTGAACAGTTTTTTTTTTTTTTTTTTTTTCAGTTTTCGACGAATTTTATTAAATTTGTGGGTATACAAACTATAAAATTTGTCAATTATAATTTTGTGAACAGGAGTAAGAGAAAGTTGTGTGAGTGTTTCACACCAGATTTTTTTGTTATATTAATTACTCTTCTAAATATTATTGAAAAGGATAGTTTTATATTTTGTGCACTGAGCATCTATTTTCCAAATGAAAATTGAAAGAAACAGTTTTGCTAAAAACTTGTAAAACATTAGAAACTTTATTTATATAAAATCACCATTTCTGGTTAACTTCTTTTCTTGAAAAAATTTGGAATTCTAGCGGTACTTCTAATATAATTTAGTACTATATAAATGACAGAATCATACATTATACTTTGGTGGATAGTTTAACGTTAATGTTCCCTCAAAAACCTTTATATAATAATAATAATAATAATAATAATAATAATAATAATCGGCTAATGTTGTGCGGGCCTTCAATGAGAAATTGATTTACTTAGTGTAATAGGATCCAAAGAGAGGATCCATAGTAGAGAAAGAGAGACAAAAATGGCAGGACCACTCTCTCGGACTAGAGTAGGAGAAACTGCATACATACAGCAGATATACGAACACAGTTCACTCGCCAGTCTCAACGTGTCATTTATCTCACCCTTTATACCACTCTACCATACTCTACTATATTATTAGAAGGAAAAGGATTGTGAGTTTCGGTCTTTTAAAAAAATAAGAAAACTTAAATTCTTGCCAACGTTTCGACAAATATATTATCTTTTTCAAGGTATAAAACAAAAAGCTATCAAATAAACTTCAAAACATAACAAAATGTAAAAACGCGTGACGTAGAATTACATAAAAATACAAAAAATTAAAAACTGACGAAGAGAAGAATAATGTTCACTTATAGTGATCCAGGTGCCTCCCTTGCCTAAGGGCCGCGAGACACTTAAAAAAAAAAATACGGATAATAAAACAATAATAATAATAATAGTTATTCATATTTCATGAAGATGTTTAAACAAAAAGTCAGTAGGAATTTCAATGTGTATGATATATTGTGTGAAACTTAATAAGACAAAATCGTGGAGCGATTTTTTGGGAAAATCATGACGAAAAACTTAGAAAAAAAATTCTGGTGTAGACATCCCATGGACATTCTACTGCTAATCCATATTGGTATTATAACATGATATTTTTTTCTTTTGTTTTTATACTCAATATATCTAATAAAACATTATAGAAGTGGCGGTAGGGGGGGGGGGCAAGTACCTACCAACCTAAACAGGTAGGTAAATGAAGAGTGCGCCAATAACATGGAACCAAACCTATATCTTTAAAATTTAACGTCACAGATTCTGCAAAACTATTATAATGTGTATGATGAAAGAGAGAAATGGTTTGGTTTGAATGAACAAACTAGATATGGCTGAACACACTGTATAATGTTAAAAGTGACATTGACTGCGCCTAGGACATTACACTAAAATGGTAGAGTATGGTAGAGTGGTGAAGGGTAATGTAAATGACACGTTGAGACTGGCGAGTGAAGTCTGTTGTATATCTATCTCCCGTTGCTGTATTTACGCAGATGCTCCTACTCTAGTCCGAGAGAGTGGTCCTGTCATTTTCCTGCTATGGATCCTCTTTTTGAAGAAGAGAAATGGTTTGGTTTGAATGAACAAACTAGCTATGGTTGAACACTGTATAATGTTAAAAGTGACATTGACTGCCTAGGACTTTACACTAAAATGGTAGATTATGGTAGAGTGGTAAAGGGTAAGGTAAATGACACGTTAAGTCTGGCGAGTGAACTCTGTTGTATATCTATCTCCCATCGCGGTATTTATGCAGTTTCTCCCACTCTAGTGAGAGTAGTCCTGTTTTTTGTCTCTCTTTCTCTGCTGTGGATCGTCTCTTTGGATCCTGATGAAGAAGAGAAATGGTTTGGTTTGAATGAACAAACTAGCTATGGCTGAACACTGTATAATGTTAAAAGTGACACTGACTGCCTGGCCTTTACACTAAAATGGTTGAGCATGGTAGTGTGGTAAAGGGTATGGTAAATGACACGTTAAGTCTGGCGAGTGAACTCTGTTGTATATCTATCTCCCATCGCTGTATTTATGCAGTTTCTCCCACTCTAGTGAGAGTAGTCCTGTCATTTTTGTCTCTCTTTCTCTGCTATGGATCGTCTCTTTGGATCCTGATGAAGGAGAGAAATGGTTTGGTTTGAATGAACAAACTAGTTATGACTGAACACTATATAATGTCAAAAGTGACACTGACTGCCTGGACATTACACTATAATAGTAGAAGATTCTTTTCGACCGTTCTTATATGAAGGAAAAGAATTGTGAGTTGCGGTCTCAACATCACAGAGAATACTGAAATCATTTGTTCACTATTCTCTGTGATGTTGAGGTGTTCGCAACTTTTTATTTTCCAAATTTATACGTAAGTTTTTAATTTTATTATGTTTTGAAGATAATTTGATAGCTTTTTGTTTTATACCTTGAAACAGATAATATATTTGTCGAAACGTTGGCAAGAATTTAAGTTTTCTTATTTTTTTAAAAGACCGAAACTCACAATTCTTTTCCTTCTAATATAGTAGAGTATGGTAGAGTGGTAAAGGGTGAGATAAATGACACGTTGAGACTGGCAAGTGAACTCTGTTCGTATATCTGCTGTATGTATACAGTTTCTCCTACTCTAGTCCGAGAGAGTGGTCCTGCCATTTTTGTCTTTCTTTCACTGCTATGGATCCTCTCTTTGGATCCTATTATACTAAGTAAATAAAAATCAACCATAATTTTTGAAAAATGTTTCAAATAAATGTGACAGTCAGCGCCCTGGGGCTCTAGGGGCGGGCAGGCAATCCGGACATTTGTCCGGGACGCCAAAATTTAGGGGCACCATTTTGGTTATGTTAAGTGTGAGAAAAATATTGATGTGTTTAAATACTCAAATTAATGGAGAAAATTTCACATCTCAACTTTTTTACGTTCGCTAAAAAAATTTACAGTATGTAGCGTATTTATATTGTTTATGTCTAAATGCTAAAAATATTTACACTATTATTGAAAAAAATTAACGCAGAATCTGAGCTGAGTGTGCCTCAGATTGTGTTTGTGCATGCATAGATGCTTAAAATAATATATATATATATTCTTAAGGGACGGGCAATAACTTTTTTGTCCGGAGCGACGATGTAACCGCTAGAGCATGATAGTTTTTATATCTGTGCAGTTTTCATTCATTCCAAGTTTATTTAGGAAATTGTTATTATCGTTTGTGAGATAATTAAAGAAAAACATAAAACTCGCGACCCCATTTAAAGTCGCACAGATGGATTTTATCCGAAACAATTTGTGTCAAATGCAGTGAAGTTACCTAGATGGAATATCAAGCTTTGAATTACCTGCACCATTTCGTTTTTTTTTGGAGATATTTTCTTCACGCGCGCGCGCACACACACACACACACACACACACACATAGAATTCAAAATTATGAAGAGAATTGGAGCAAAACATTCTAAGTAAAAATATCTCTTTAACTAATCATTTGTCTTCCATTTATCTAATTTACTAAAAAAAATTAAAAAACACTTTTCTGGTTGAAGTCCAGAAACAAAATCTTAAAAAAAAAATCTGGTGTGAAACACTCACACAACTTTCTCTTACTCCCGTTCTCAAAATGATAATTGACAAATTTTATAGTTTGTGTACCAAATTTAATGAAATTCGTCGAAAACTGAAAAAACTGTTCAGTAAAAAGCGCACTCCGGTTTACTAATTTTCTTGAAATCGGAATTTCAGCCATCTATTTATTTTAACTAATTCTGTTGGATGATAGAATTGTATACTGAACTAGATACCACATTGATGGAAATCTAACCCCCCCCTCCCCTAAAGTGCTCTTAAAAGAACTTTCCCAGAGAAATGTTTCATAGATAAGTTGTAGATCTTTGCATGTTTAGTTTATATACGAAGTTTCAAAAAAATCGTCGGAGCCATTTTTGAGAAAATTGCGAAAAAGTGAATAAATCATTTAGTAAAGTGGTAAAGTAAACGCACTTCCGGTTATCCGATTTTTTCAAACTCGGAATTTCAACAACATATTTAATTCTAATTAACATTATTTAGATGGCAGAATTGTCTAATAAACTGAAATAGCACTTTAGATGGAAACCTACCCCACCCCTCACCCAATAGTACCCTTAAATGCATTTTCCCGGAGAAATGTTTCTAATAAAAATTGTAGCTCTTTGTACGGTGGTTTGATGTTTAGAGTTTAAAAAAAACATCGTCGGACCATTTTTCGAGAAAATCGCAAAAAAGTAAAAAATCCAACTAGTAAAGTGGTATTCCGGTGGGAATTTTTACGATAAGTACAGCCGAGCCCATGGTGACCTCAAAAGGCAATATCAAATTCAACTTTCCTACGATTTTTCGTTTTGAAGCTATGCGGTTCAACTACACACACACACACACACACGGACACACGGACAAACACACAGACCATTTGCTAAAAACCACTTTTTTGGACTCAGGGGACCTCAAAACGGATATTTCCGGTGAAAACTCGATATCGAAAATTTGACACGATTACAATACTTCCTCTTACTAGGAGGAGTAAGAGAAAGTAAAAAGCAATTTCCGATTTCTTTGCGTTGTGGAATAAAATCATCAAGAGATCAATACAACTCAGATTAAAATCAATTTTTTTGCCAGCTATTGTATTTTTTTTATATTCATGAAATTTGTTAAAAACTCAAATTTTGTTGGCAAAATGTGAAATAAGCGTACGTACCAATCAGCTGTTAATTTTGATATTGCGCACATTTGGTGCTGGCTTCCGATAATAAGCTGTATATATAATACAAAGATGTATATATATATATATTTATGTTATTCAAACATTTGTAGTGTCGCCTTTAGAATTTCATCTCTTAGAACTCGCATCCCCTCTCCCAACACAACTTACAGCTCAGTTTGCAATGTCGGCACTTTTAATGATTCACTCATTTCTAATAATCCTTAACACTAATGCTATTAATAGCAGTTATTATCTCTCTCTATCCTATTTCATTCTTTTTATTTTACAGCTGTTCTATTTGCAATTAACATATGTTACAATAATCACTTTAATATTACTCTTTTATAATTCCATATTATTATTAAAGCAACTTTTTTTTACGTTAAAGAATCCGTTTATAATTAAATAATGTTTTATTTCTTATTAAATCTGTTGTAAGTTTACTAAAACTTACACAGTCTTAGAAACGTCAGTATAACCAAAATGGAGGCACTCGGTATAGGTTCATTTTCATCTATATGGTTATTGCAACTTGGAAAAATTGTACCCAAAATTGTGAATTGGAAACTTTACATTCGTGGGCATGTCCAGGTTAAAGTCCGATTCTATTTCATCGTAAATTTTTTTGATGAGAAGACGAATTTTGCCTAATAATCGATACTAAGCCCGACATACCTTAGATAGCCTTGGATGTAGATGTGTAGCGATGGCAGGCCTTTTTAGAAATTCTAAAGCCGCAATAGGCGGTAGTACTCATTGCCTCCTTAGTGCTGAGATAACCAGGTTTCTGCATACCCCGCGACAATCAGTTTAGTTCTTTGCTAAAGCACCTTAGTCCACCAAAACCATTAACCCATAGATTAACATTAATCTAATGATTCTTGTATGTCCAAAGAAATCATTTTGGGATTTAGTCCTCTACAACGTTTTTTTTTGCATATGCCAAGAGCAAAACTTTCCCTTTTGAATGGCTCTAAGAATGTGGGGATTCCAAGTTATCCCTACCTCTTTGGCCTGCGCGAGAAAAGTAAGTAAGTAAGTATTTTGAAATATTGGTGAATACGAAAGATATGACGAGTTTACGATTCAAAAGGTAAAATCCTAGAGATTTGTGAATATAGCAGCCTTTTCTATAACGAATTTACGATTCAGTAGCGATTTGTGAATATAACAGCTTTTCCTTTGACAGCCCTTTTTATCCTATTCTTACTGGGTCAAACCGAACGGCGAGTTTACTGTCAGTACTATTACATTTATAATAATCGTTGTCAGAAGGAGAGAGAGAGAGAATTAGAGTGAATGAATTCCAGTGAAATAAACTAGATGATATGCTGAACACTGTATAATGAAAGAACACACAAACTCCAAGGACTTTACAGTAAAATAGAAGTTAGGTAGCGAGAGAAATATAAAGAGACAGACTGGCTAAGTATTGAGTGTAATTATGGCCATCACATCTAATAACATAACAGACTCCTAGAAATGTGATAGATTGCCGCGTCACAATTGATGGACTCCTAAGACATGGACGTAAACATGCCCTCCAATGGGTACCTGGTCATGTTGGAATCGAGGGCAATGAGCGAGCGGACAGTTTGGCTAAGCAGGGTGCAGGAATGGAACAACCAGAATTGCCTATCCCATACAGTGGTTCAAAATGACTGATTCGGAGCTCCTTGTTGGAAAAAAAAAATGGATTTGGAGAGGAAAGCACAAGGACGCCAGTGGGAAACTTTATCTCATCATGACGGCATGATACCCGCCTCTGCACCACGTTATGTCTCAGTCGCAAGTTTTAGGTTGGCAACTGGACATGACTATCTAAAAAAGCACCTCAGACGAATAGGAATCGCAAGAGATGCCCCCCAATGTGATACCGGACAAGAAATGACAGCATCTCACTTAGACACTTGTCCTTCCCTTGAGGATGTAAGAGAAAATCACAAAGACGACAACCGGTGGAAACGCCGGGCAAATTTATATTGGGCTGCAAGGGAGCGTATGGATAGTATCCAAGAAAACGTGGTGACATAAGGAAAAAAAAAGAAAGTATTGAGTAGGTACTAGAGAGATTGCTGTCTGTTCGTAAACTGTCCTGAAGAACTGTATTGCTGTCGCTCTATTTGTATGAAACAATTGTCCCTTCCTAGTCTGGCCTAGATGGGGGATGGGAGTATCTAAGGTTTGATTCATTAATGTGTGCTTCTCCGCTCTTCAGATCCTATAATCCCATTCATTACACACTCACTAAGTTAACTAGAAGAGTGTATATATATATATATATGTATAAAAACGGTAGCGACTTATCTTATGCAGTGAAATCGAGCATTAAGTGAAAACCATGAAAGCTGACGACGACTCACACGTCCAATAATTTTTCCGTTTTTTTGTGTTAGCACCTATAATATTTCAAACAACCAACGCATTGAAATATGTTTGTAAAAGATGCACCGACAAAATTTGAATATTATTCGTATATTATTATTATTATTATTATTATTATTATTATTATTATTATTATTTTACAACTAATATCATATCATTATTATAAGAGAGAGTTGATTAGTTCTCTATCTTGTGGATTAAGTTCAATATTAACTAGAACTGGAATTTGCATGGCTTTTACCCTACAGATATCGGCCAATCATTTTCTTCCACTTGTTCAATTTACCTGTATATACACTTACTTATAATCTGTATTGTAGCCCAGACATTCCCATTATAACTCCAAGGTTGTTCTTTATAAATTATTACATAAATATAATTATCTTTTAAAAATAACTAATCATTAAAAATAACTTGTTGAATGCAATAAATGATTTGCATCCTGAATAATTTATTCTCTCCCACTCTTTTCTTTAATATATATATATATAATACATATGTCATATTATGTAAAATATATTATTATCGTGTCAAATTTTCGATATCGAGTTTTTACCGGAAATATCCGTTTTGAGGTCCCCTGAGTCCAAAAAAGTGGTCTTTTAGCAAATGGTCTGTGTATGTGTGTGTCCGTGTGTGTGTATGTATGTATGTGAACAGCATACCTCAAAAACGAAAAATCGTAGAAAGTTGAAATTTGATATTCCGTTTAGGTATCACCATGGGATCTGACAGTACCTTATCTGTCAAAATTCTTCAATCGGAAGTACCACTTTACTAGTTGGATTTTTTACTTTTTTGCGATTTTCTCAAAAATCGCTCCGACGATTTTCTTAAACTTTAAACATGAACCACACATACAAAGAGCTACAACTTTTATTAGAAACATTTCTCCGGGAAAATGCATTGAAGGGCACTTTTGGGGGAGGGGTGGGGTTTAGGTTTCCATCTAAAGTGCTATTACAGTTTATGTAGACAATTCTGCCATCTAAATAATGTTTAATGTAGAATTAAATATATTGTTGAATTCCGAGTTTGAAAAAAAATCGGATAACCGGAAGTGCGGTTTCACTTTACCACTTTACTAAAATGATTTATTTCACTTTTCGCAATTTTCTCAAACAATGGCTCCGACGATTTTTTTGAAACTTCGTCTATAAACTAAACATGCAAAGATCTACAACTTTTATTTAAAACATTTCTCTGGGAAATTTCTTTTAAGAGCACTTTTAGGGGAGGGGTGGGGTTAGATTTTCATCAAAGTGCTATCCTGTTCATTATACAATTCTATCATCCAAACATAATTAGTTAGAAATAGATGGCTGAAATTCCGAGTTTCAAGAAAATTAGTAAACCGGAAGTGCGCTTTTACTGAACAGTTTTTTCAGTTTTCGACGAATTTCATTAAATTTGGTACACAAACTATAAAATTTGTGAATTATCATTTTGAGAACTGGAGTAAGAGAAAGTTGTGTGAGTGTTTCACACCAGATTTTTTTACATTAGGTCACTAAACCTGTCACCAATTTACTACAAATTAAAATTAATGAACTTCTTTACAAAAATTTTATACTTAAATTTACCAAATAACATGTGGACCGTAAATTTGCAAATGATTATAAATGGGAATAAAAAGGTGGGAAACTGTGAATGCGGTTGCCAAATTAGACGACCTCTCTGGCTTTCATTGGTACTACAAGACTGCTGCTGGCGTATTTTTCGGTACATGTCTGTCAAGTTTAGTGATGGGCAAAACGACTCCGCCATCGGATTCGTTGGATTTGAATAGGTTCCAGGATCGGAACCGACTCCATAAACTCGTTCCACGGTTCCTTTTCCTTCAGGGTTTTTATTAAATTTTTTATATGTAATTAACTTCATCAGTTAGTAAAAAAATTGCATTTTTTGCTAATAAACACACAGTACACTAATAATTAGCAATTATATATATGTAATTCCAATTATAATGGTAATTCCTAATGGTAGTGTGTAGTAAAAAAAGCTGGTCCCGGCTCTCATGTTAGAAACAGATTTTGTATGTTAAAAGAAAAATAATCTATTAAATATTAAAATATTTATATAATTAATTATAGCAAAAAGTAATCATGCACTTGTGCATTCAATTTAAAATTTAATCATTTATTGATTGAATTAATTTTTTAA
Organism: Triatoma infestans; assembly: GCA_011037195.1. Taxonomy (NCBI): domain Eukaryota; kingdom Metazoa; phylum Arthropoda; class Insecta; order Hemiptera; family Reduviidae; genus Triatoma; species Triatoma infestans. The sequence goes on along the minus strand of JAAEAF010000250.1, from coordinate 99,173 downwards.
TCTAATTTAATCAATTCAATTTTGAATTGTTTAATTTTTAGTTGTGGAAAACTGATCTGTTGATTAAAAATTTAATTTTTAGTTACAACTAAACCAAATTTTACTATTGAATTAATAAGTAAAGTTTGGGCGATTAAATTTTTAATTTTAGTTATGACCAATGATAGTTTTTTAAATTTGATTTCTTATTTGATCGTTTGTAACTTAACACTGGCTCCAGCTCGGACTCTGACCAGTAACTGAAATCTGAAAACTGATTAATATTTTTAGTCTCCTCCACCTTCCATACCCACTTCTCATGCCCTTTAGAAATATTTTTTCATGAAATGAAACTTCATGTATCTCATTCATTTGTTATATATTTTTTTAGAGTGATTGTAACTTTTTTTTATTATTTTTCTGATTAACATTTTCGAGTTCTTTCAAATAAACCTTGTAGAATATTTAAAAAATATAATATATAAACGTAGAGAGCGATCTGGTGTTAGTAAAGTGAAGATGGATTCAGTTACAGGCACCATTGCCTTTGGAACGAGTTCGTGGAGTCGGTTCCATTTCAAGCGTTTCTATTGGCTAGATTCAGTGATTTGATTTATTCGTTCACTCCGGAACCAAATAATCTGAATCAACTCCGGTTTCGGGTCCAGACGGTTCCAGGGATTCAACCAATGAGAGTGCCCAGATTGGAGTCAGATTCAGAAAGTCGTTCCAAGTTCACTGCTGCCTGTAACTGAATCCATCTTCCTTTTTCTAACACCAGATAGCTCTCTATATGTATATATTTAGAAAAAATATTATTAAGTTGAATATAATTTTTTGTCGAAATATAATTTATGCTTCTATGCAATGGAAATAATTCAGTATTAGTGTATACTGGTTATTCAATCTATGAAATATTGACCGTAAAAAATTATACTAGGAATTCACTCCCACCGCCCAACCATCTGTATTTTAAGCTCACCAGGATTGTTAGTATGGTTTGAGGTTACAAAATATTAAGTTAGAATCCTGTCACTGGTTCTTTCAACATGCAACTCAGTTTAATACTTAATTTTCGTGCTATACCTGCCTTAATTTAATTTTAAATAAAAAAAATTTCATTTAATTTTGCTGGAATCAGTTTATTTAAAAATAGGGATTTGAATCAACTCGTTCCGCTACTGGATTCGTTCCAGTGAACCGACTCCGCTCGAACTGTCCCATCACTAGTCAAGTTTACTGCTTCACAGCATTCATTTCTATGGGCACATATTACTAATTCGTAACAATATTAAATAAAACAAAATATAAGTTCAAAAACATAAGATCAGGGAGAAAATTTGAGGATTACAAGTACTTGACAAGTGACTTCTACTTAGAATGGTCATAATTTCAGGGTATTAAGTGAAATTGATTCAGTTTATCACAATATTTTAATTTAAAATAAAAAAGAAAAGTCTATTGAGATAATTTGCAGAGGTTTAATTCTTTGTGGCAAAGAACTTGGAATCTATCATGTTGAAAATTGATTGAGTCTAGATAGGTATAAACAGTAAATAAGAATTCGAATAATATAAAAGCTTTAATAGAAATACTAAATAAATCAAGTAGTCAAAGGCCAGTGGTGAATGGTTTTCAATTTAAATAGAATTAAATCTAAATCAAATAAAGAGGGCCAGTAATTTAATGAATCAATGCAATTACAGTTGATTAGTTTTTCTATTGGACTGGACCGCTCTTCAACAATCATCTCTTTAAATTAAAAATTATATTACGAAATTGAAAATTTTATTCCTTCAACAAATAGTGTACAAAATATTCTTTACTATTCAAAGACAGGCAATAATACGGCTTGATTAATTACAGCATTCGCTTAAACCAATATGTTACTTATCATTATTGTTTATATTAAAGTATCCCAAATTATTTGGATAGTTAATTATTGTTTACATTCTTTTACTTCTGTAAAAGAAAATATTGCAGTCGTGTGAAGTTTCGAATTAAATTTTCTTGGAAAAATAAGCGATACTTATTGGGCAAGCATAATAGGCAAGAAGACCTCTTTTCAAACCGCATATTACTTTCTCTTACTCCTAGTAAGAGGAAGTATTCTAATCGTGTCAAATTTTCGATATTGAGTTTTCACCGGAAATATCCGTTTTGAGGTCCCTTGAGTCCAATAAAGTGGTTTTTAGCAAATGGTGTGTGTGTATGTATGTATATATTTATGTATGTAAACAGCACAGCTCAAAAACGAAAATCGTAGAAAGTTCAAACTTGATATTCCGTTTAGTTATCACCATGGGATCCGACAGTGGGTTATCTGTTAAAATTCCTCAACCGGAAGTACAACATTACTAGTTTTTTGTTTTTTTTTACGTTTTTGCGATTTTCTCAAAAATGGCTCCAACGAGCTTCTTCAAACTTGGTATATCAACTATACATACTAACAGCTACAACTTTTATTTGAAACATTTCTCCGGGAAAATTAATTTAAGGGCACTTCTGGGGGAGGGGTGGGTTTAGGTTTCATCTTAACTGCTTGTTTTCAGTAGATTAGAACATTCTGTCATCTAAATAATGTTAATGAGGTTAATATGTTGTTGAAATTCCGAGTTTGAAAAAAAAATAGATAAACGGAATGGCGTTTTTAACTGAATATCTTTTCAGGTTTTCTGGTATTTCTCGAAAATGGCTCCAACGATTTTCTTTAAACCAGCGTTGTTAACTATACATATAAAGAGCTACAACTTTTATTTGAAACTTTCCCCTGATAAATTTATTTAAGGGGACTTTTGGGGGAGGGGGGTTATGTTTTTCTTTAAAATGCTATCACAGTTGATTATACAATTCTGTCATCCAAATTGAAATAACTAGAAATTAATATATGACCCAAATTCCGAGTTTCAAGGAAATTAGTAAACCGGGACAGTTTTACTGGACAGTGTTTTCACTTTTCGACGAATTTCATTAAATTTGGTACACTAACTACAAAATTTGTCAATTATAATTTATGGAGTACGGGAGTCAGAGAAAGTTTGTGTGAGTGTTTTCACAACACCAGATTTTTTTCATTAGTTGCAAATGTTAATGCTATTGTGACTAGTTTCTAAGCTGAATAAATTACCAATAACATTTGAAATGTCTATTTTAATTAAACTTTGTATTCATCCAGTAATTTATCCAGTTGCACGCAAATTCTTATTTCATAGCCGTTTGGAAACTGTCATACCAATAATAACATCTGGCATCTGATGTAAGTACTGTGCCCGTCTGAGAGAGAGGTTCTGTGCCAATAGTGCTTACAGTGGTTCTCATTGACCTTGGTTTCCGGCTTTTGCATGGTTCGTTTGATTTTCTAGAAGTTAATGTGAAGTGAACCAAAGAAGGGAGATACACTCATTAGAACTGCTTTCTGTGAATGCTGTATTAATGATACTGTGATGGATGCAAGGAACTTAGAAATATATTAATATAAATAAATCAAAAATGTCTAGATACGTGACGATACGTTGCAAAAGGACAAGCCAGGTATATGGAAACAGTTACTGGAAAAATTTAAGAACAATTATGGCATTGTACTATCCCCTTCTCCTCACAGGGGAGGCACTCAACGGACAAAAGAGAAGAGATTCTTTTAATGACAGACTTGTTCTAGGATTCAAGGAGGACGCTTCTGAGTTGAGTTATAACATTACAGTTTATTCCAGTTAATTTATAAGCATATTGTTGGGATAATTCAAAGTAACTTAATTTCTCTTAGATAATATAGCTATTTTAAAGGCAGTGAGATCTCTTGATTATTTCTTAATACTTCTATCCTTATCTCAACATCACAAGCCCTTTTTTGTTACAACACCGCTCGTGCTACTACAAATACACATCACACCAAAAATTGATGGTGTGATGTGTATTTGTAGTAGCACGAGCGGTTTCGTATAAGGGGTTGTAAGTATGTTTTGAGATAGAAGTAATAAGAATAATTAAGAAGTCACCACTGTTAACAATTAATATATTCTGTTAAAATAATAACTACAACTTATTTGATATTATAAACTTATTTAATTTATTGTGAAACTGGCACAGATATTTAGAGAGCGATTCCTGAAGTAGTGTTCCGATGTTTCCACCTTGATATTTAGAACAAGTCTTGTCTTTAAAAGAATCTCTTCTCTTTGTTCCTTCAATTCCTCCCCTGTGAGAAGAAGGGGTAGTACAATGCCATAATTGTTCTTAAATTTTTCCAGTAACTGTTTCCATATACCTGGCTTGTCCTTTTGCAAGGGAATGTCACATATCTAGATATTTTTGATTTATGTATATTAATATATTTCTAAGTTCCTTGCATCCATCACAATACAAACAACAATCGCCATAAGACAAGATAAGCCGCTTAAGAGCTATCCTCTTCAAAAGATGTTCTATTCTAGGTACCAAATCATACCTTATATATTTTTTTTTGTCATTTACAACGGCAACACAGTGCCATAAGTAAATAAGAACATTGTAATAAGAAAAAAAAATATATAAATAAAGAACAAAAAATACAGAGTTGAGAAACTACCCAATGATAAGCATTCCAATCAACTTTGTCAGACAGAATGTCGCGTGGCCACTGGCATTTAAGCCATCTATGCGGGGCATAGCCCACCTGAAGCTGAAAACTAAGTCGAGTGTACTTGTGAATGTTGGAGAGGTCAGTATAGTGTTGTTGTGTTGTTCGGCTATCATATCCGCAGAATCATTCTTATTTCGAAGTAAATAAGTCACATCAGCCACCAAATACAACTGTGATGTCAGAATTTTGAGATACACAGCTGACTTCTCTGCCTTATGATAAATAAGAAAAAAAATATTACAAAATAAAATCTTATTAAAAAGATGATAAATAATCTAATTAAATAAATTAGAGACTTTACTTTATCATGGTCTTATATAGTTCTATTTCAGTTACGTATGTAATTTCTTTTTATTACATATTATTCAATTATACTTACTATATCTATTAATAGTAAATTCCATCATACAGGGATGTTTATAACAATAATTGGCTTATTTACTCTTCTTCTATAGTGATTATATTCTACTCGTTTATCATTAAGCAATAAATAATTTAAAATTTAATGCTCTATTAACAACAGATCAAAGTAGAACATAGCATTTCCGTTTTAACGTACACGATTGAACACAATTGTGAAATTCAGCTTGAGAAGCCTCATATTTTTAAACTATATAAAGTTTCCTTTATTCGATGACTAGATATGCTTATTTACATAATATATTTAATGATTTTGGATATTTTAGTAGGAGCAAAAAGGAAAAAAAAAAACAACGCCTATGTCGCTAATGTTATTTGCAAATGTGCAAAATGCCTGAATAAAATAAACGAAAGCTTGCATTAAGGTTCGTAATGTTCACGTTCTTCACTTTTATGTAAGCATTACAGTACGATGCAGAATTTGTTTTTTTCCAAAAAGCAAAAAACTATAAAAAAAATCTACTTAATAAAGTGGTATCAATATCGAAAGTGGTCGACCACTTTGATAGGTCGACTGATGTTGATAAAAATTTTGTCACCTCCACTGGGCTAACTAAACAAAATATCAAGTTTCAGCTTTCTTCGATTTCAGTTTTTAGAATTCAAGAAAACTCAAATATTTCCTTCCGTGAAAATTTAATTTCGATACGATCGCAGTAATTTTTTCGTAGTAATAAGAGAAAGAAAATTGGTTTTAGTATCAATTTGGAGGAATATACAAGAAAACTGTAATCATTGAACTTGAAGGAATTAAAAGTCAAGTTTCATTTAGTGAAGACTTGGGTGCAAGAAAAAGGTGCAAATAATGTTTATTCAACATTCTATTCTAAGACAACTTAATTATATGTTTACTATAGACAAACGGCAAGTGAATTAAGTCTGAAAAAAGAGAAAGCTGTCCTATGATTCTGTCAGTTAATTCAGCAAAATATATTAACTATGGTGGATTTCACATTTTAATACGCCTTCAAAGCCGCTAGGCTACGCCATCGTCTCGCTATTTTTCTCCACCTACAGCCCTATTTCTGGTACTGCTTGGTAGTCATGTATTTGGTAATCAAGCTCTGCCCAATTTCCTCTCCTAAGGTTTCGCTAAATAAGAAGAGTCCGAAATCATTCACCAATAGGACTAATATCACATCAATAAACTTTTAGTGAATATTTACAACTCCGCTATAGTCACAAGTAAATAATATAACAACATAAATAATATAGGCAAAAAAATAAACGACTTGAGAAACTTGAATGGTGTCATAGCTCAGCCGTCTTCGAGGGTACGAAGGAAAGTGTAGTTGAGTACAAATCTGCTGCCAGAAGGTGTGAAGAAGAAGATTTATGTTTTGGTGGAATTTATTGTAGTGTGGAGGTTTGAAAGTTCAAATATTAATGGTGAATTGTTAACTTACTTACATAATAGGAAGTGTTTACATTGCAGTGGAGGATTTTAGATTGTAAAGTTTGGATTTTGTTTATGTTGGATTGTTTAGCGGATTCATAGAGTTCTCGAGTCTGTAAGTCTACATCAGTGCAAGAAGAGCTAGTTACAATTTTTGTTTGTTCTGTAATGTTAGTTTTAAGCGTTTATGAAGATGTCTGGACAAGACTTTGTATCTTTGGTTAAGTTCAGAATGTTTTGAATCTTATGTGAGGGTTCCATGTATGTCTCTTATCTAAATACAGTCCAGATGATGGAACTGGAGAATTGAACAAAAAGACCGGGGGCAAGTATTTGGCGATTATGGGTATAGTTAGACTTGTCGGTGTTTAAAGTTATTCTATACAACAGTTGTTTTATAATTACTGATATATATCGTTACCTTAATATCTATACATTGCTTCCATTATTATTCTCAAATATCCTGTATTAATGCAGAACAGCTCCTCAGCAAAATATCAATATTGTTGATGTGCAACAAAGTAGATAAATAAAAATAAAATAATTCCCCTATATTGAAATGATTAAAAGAATGCAGTTTCTGAAGGATTACTACCGCCAGTTAAGACAATATTTTCCAATTTATTTCCTTAAATATCTGCTCCATGCCAAATTTGAAGTATCTATTGGGTTGGTGCAAAAATAATGCAGGTTTTTGAACTTTCATCTTTTGTTTACTTCTGCTTGCCAAGTAAACAAAGATAATCCTCCAGTCTAGGTAATGGATTATAAACAATGTTTATTAATGTTGTTTTTCCTCAAATATCAGTTTAGTTTGTGTTCCATTTTGTATGAGTTAAGACCTCCGATATTCACCATGTCAAAACAAGATTTTCGTCAAATTTATTTTTACGAGTTCAAACTTGGTCGAAGTGCGGCTCAAACTGCGCGTAACATCAATGTTGTTTGGGGTGAAGGAAGCATCAGTGAATGTACAGTGCAGCGATGGTTCCAAAAATTTCGTGTTGGAGATTTTGATCTCGAAGACAAGGAAGGTCGCGGTAGGCCCTCTGTTGTTGATCACGACCATCTTAGGGCATTGGTGGAAGATAACCCTCGCAAAACCACTCGGGACTTTGCGAGAGAAGTTAGTGTTGACCACTCAACAGTCGTTCGCCATCTCGAACAAATTGGTAAAGTTAAAAAGCTCGACACGTGGGTACCTCACGAATTGACCCAGAGCCAAAAACATCGGCGTTTTGAAATTTGCAATTCTCTTCTGTTGCGCTACCAAAATGAACCATTTCTTAATCGAATCGTGACATGTGATGAAAAATGGATCCAATACGACAACAGGAGACGGTCAGGCCAGTGGCTGGACAAGGATGAAGCACCAAAACATTTCGCGAAACTAAGCCTGCACCCGAAAAAAGTAATGGTGACAGTGTGGTGGTCTACTGCAGGTGTTATTCATTACAGCTTCCTAAATACTGGCGAAACAATCACGGCTGAAACATATTGTCAAGAAATTGACAAAATGCATAGGAAATTGCAAAATCTTTGTCCAGCATTGGTGAATCGGAAAGGACCAATTCTTCTTCACGATAACGCCAGGCCACATATCGCAATGCCAACTCTCAGGAAACTTCAGGAATTGAAATATGAAACACTTCCGCACCCTCCATACTCCCCCGATCTCTCGCCGACGGACTTCCACTTATTTAGACATTTGGACAACTTCTTAAGAGGAAAAAATTTTAGGGACCAAAGTGAAACCGAAAATGCCTTCCGCGAGTTTATTGAGAGTTTAAATAAAGATTTTTTAGAAACTGGAATAAAAATGCTTCTGACACGTTGGCAAACTATGTGTTGATAATGATGGAACATATTTTGAATAAATAATCTTAGTTTTATACAAATTATAATAATTTTTTTTTGGCATATAAAAACCTGCATTATTTTTGCACCAACCCTATACATATATACCACTTTTATTTGTCATATATTTTAGAAATATTGTTTGGGGAGGGGGGTCCGAGGGCGCAGTAATGTTAAATTTCCTTCTAAAGTATCATTATATACAATGTATTGGTTTAATCACCTATATCATACATTAGGTAAATTAAATGTACTGCTAGAATTCCAAATTTGAAAAAAATTGTGTTACTGGACGTGCGATTTCACTCTACTTTTTTTTTTTTTTTTGCAGCTTTTTGTAAAACTGCTGCAACAAATTTCTTTAAAGTTGGAATATTATTTGCCCAATTATAAAATTATCACTTTTATTTGAAACATTTTCCCAGTAATTTGATTGAATAATTATCAACAAAGAATCAATTAAAATCTTTCAATAAATTAGGGCCAATTCTCATAATTACAAAAAGTAAATAACGGTTCCAATATTTATAAATTAGGACATTGTTATATAAAACTAAAAAGGAAGATTAGCAGCGATGTTGTAATTAATTTCCTAACTAGTTCATCATGCAACGAAGAAAGGTCACAGGTGTTTTACACAGTTAGGGCGTTGTTTTTTAAAAAAAATAAATCATATTTAAATTAGAACTTGTTTATTTAATCGATGGAATTAAACAAAAAATAATTATTCATCTATATATTATTCTAAATACAATCAAGAACAACCGTAATTTCTTATTGATTTTAATCATTAAAATGATTTATAAGTGGAATGGTATAAAATTATTAAATAACAAGTTCTATAAAATAGAAATCTAAAATAGATTAATAATCAAGGCATTTATTAAATTAGCATGCTACAAGTTGTGTTTTGATACAGTATAAATATTTGACAATTTATCAAATTTTAGCTGGATTATTAATTTATTTAATTTATATTTTTTATTATTTTATTTTTTTTTATTCTGTTCCCCATTAAATTTGCTAACAATCTCCCGCATATTTAGAGAACTGACAACTTTCAATTTTTTATGCCCGCAAGTACCCTCACCGCAGGGCTTAATCTCATAGAACAAATGAATACGGGATACTTCCTATAAATAGTTCCTATTCAATGTGAAACTGTTTTTTTTTTTTTTTTTTTTTTTTTTTTTTACTTTTTTCCAGGTACGCGTCAGCAACTACTAAGGTTATTAGCGCCCCTCAAATTTTCCATTACAAACATTTCCTCTAGAGCTGGGTAGGCATTTCACACTAGGGGAGGGTACTATATATTCCGCTCCCCATTAAAATAGAACTTAACAAACTAACTATACCATATTCCTAACTACCTAACTACTACCTAAAATAACTAGCTAACAACCTAAATCTTATTATACAAATTAATATTCTTCAGGAAGGCAAATAGTCCTCTGATATATGGGGAACCATCTTTCAATATTGCACGCAAGTCGTGTGGCAGGCATGCTCTTTGCCTTTGTTCACGCAGTGCCTGGTACCCTTGTAATATGTGGGCCACCGTCAACCTTTCCCTACATGTTGGACATTCCGGTCTCTTTTCATTCACTAAAAGATATCCATGTGTCAAACGCGTATGCCCAATCCTGAGCCTTGTAAGAATGACTGACTCGCGCCTAGGGAAACTCTCAACCGACCTCCTTAACACACACGATTTTACCTCCTTTAATTTTTCATTTAGACTATTCCATTGGGTTTGCCATTTTCTAGCAATAACTGTTTTCATCAATGTTTTGAGGTCAGTTGGTCGGACAGGGATGGCATATTCTTTAGACACCCATAAATAGGGCGTGTTTCTATGAACTTCCGTCTCTATACAAAAATAACAATTGTTTTTTAACAATTTAATATAGGGCAATTTTAATTGAATCACAATCAGGAAAATTTAAACATTTTCAACGCCAATCAGATGCCAGATTCTTTTGTAGGAAAAGCGATCAATCTCTTCGAGGAAAACTCATAGATGAGGAGGAAGTCCAGAGAGCTTTACACGAGAGTTTTTCTTCAGGATTGTAACAGGTTATGATTTGCCTGGAAAATGTCTAAGGCATCCATCAACCTGAGCAAACATAGGCTTCACATAATTATATATTTGCTCAAGAGGCTCTGTAGGATCTGGAGGAACTTAACAGGAAACTGGATTAACACTTGCAGATTCTGTGGGAGATGGAGAAACTCCAATGCAATCTCTTAACGGACAGCATCAACTATCATTCATAGAAGGTTTTGAAACCTGAGTACAGTTGTTGGAGAAGGAAAATCTTCTCACATTCCAGGATTTCTTAGGAAATTTATCTGCATACTCTGTAGGTAATAACCAGTACAATACAGTACTTTTTATCGTAGTGTCAAAACGAAAACAAAACAAAAAATCTGGTGTGAAACACACACACAACTTTCTCTTACTCCAATTCTCAAAATTATAATTAACAGAGTTAATGAAATTCGGCAGAAACTGAAAAAAACTTTTCAGTGAGAGCGCACTTCCGGTTTATTAATTTTCTTGAAACTCGGAATTTTGGCCATCTATTTAATTCTTTCTGATAAAATTTTAATTAATTTTGTTTGATGATAGAATCAACTATATATAATAGCACTTTAGAGGAAGTCGTATCCCCACCTCTACCCCATAACTGCCCTTAAATGAATTTTCCCAGAGAAATATTACAAATAAAAGTTGTAGCTGTTAATATGTGTAGTTGATGTAACAAAGTTTAGAGAAAATCGTCGGAGCTATTTTTGAGAAAATTGCAAAAAAGTAAAAAAAAAAAAATTAGTAAAGTGGTACTTCCGGTTGAGGAATTTTGACAGATAACGTACTGTCAGATCCCATGGTGATACCTAAACGGAATATAAAGTATGAACTTTCTACGGTTTTTCGTTTTTGAGCTATACTGTTCACATACATATACACACACAGACCATTTGCTAAAAACCACTTTTTTGGACTCAGGGGACTTCAAAACGGATATTTCCGGAGAAAACTCGATATCGGAAATTTGACACAATTACAATAGTTCCTCTTACCAGGAGTAAGAGAAAGTAAAAAAAAGCCCAACCTTTTACTTTTGTTTATTAGGTTTTAAGAACAGAATTTGATAAAACATTAATTCTTTATCTCAAATCAAAGAAAAGTAACGAAGTCTTATTATTAAAACCAAATCTTAATACATTGACAAATTAATTGCTAGCTATATAATGTTTTCAGTTTTAATTTTATAATATTATATAATTATTTAAGTAAACATGTTTGTATTAATTAAAATAATTAATAATTTTTTTTTTAATTTTTCTTTTTATTCTCATGTATAATTATTGTTTTTGTTTGTTTTTTTTACACTTCAACATAACTCTAAACAAAATGTCACATTGTTTTTACATCATTTTTATTTTGTAAACCATTCAATAATTATAGCTAATTATATTATTAATTTTTTTTTTAAATTATTTATGGATTATATAACATTAAAACGAAATTCTTTGGAAACCTTGAAAAATGTTAGTAACAATAACAGGGCCCACAAAACTGATGACAGATGCATTTTTTGAAGAAATCTATTAGAAAATAAAATCTCGCATTGAAATAATCGTAAAAAAAAAAAACCTTTCTCTTGATAAAATTCATAAAATTTAAATCGATACTCATATCATAAACATGCATTAAAATTTACTCGTGGTAGGTGAGTAAATTTTTTGAAAGAAAGTTTTAAATATAGGTTAGATTTATAACAAAAATATTGCCTTTTCTTACAAGCTAAAAATATTCAATGCTGTATCTAGGGCCATAATCTGTTATTGCGCGCAGATATGGGAGTTCTAGGATGTACTCTACTTTAGAGACTTTACTAAGATTCTTTGTTAAAAAATGCGCTTTAACTTGCCAGTGAATACTCCAAATTTCGTTTTGTATTTAGAGACTGGTGTCTTTCCGATTTGTCTGTATACGACAAAATTGAATTTGACATATACCAGTAAATGTTTAGAGCATCCACCGCATAGATACCCAAATATTTTTATAAAAGAAATTGTTTTTTTTATAAGGACTGGGAGAATCTTTGTTTAACATATAACATTGAGCTGGACAGCTTGTTAGATAAGGAGGTTACAATAAATGATGTTTTAAATAAAATGAAAGGTATATTATTAGAAACTTATAAAAAATAATGCATTACATAGCGTACATCACACTCTGTATAAATCCCTAAAGAGCTACAATTGTATCAATAATATTAACCTTGACAGTTCGATGATTAGTTGGATCATAAAAGTTAAGAGGAGAATTACTTTATCTAAATTATTATGATTTTGTAATGACATGGCAAAATTGGCAAAGTCATAGCAATGTCAAACCTTCACAGATAACAAAGAGAGAATACTGCTGAATTTACAACTAGTGGCCTAGCCAGCTGCCTGACTTCAAGACAAGGCCGCGGACAAACAAACAAACCAAGGGTAAATACGCCTACATCAAAGCAAGCACCGCTGGCCACTGACCTAAATCGGTAGCCAGCTGCTGTCATCAAAGCAAGCACCGCTAAGGCTGGCCACTGACCTAAATCGGTGGTCACCAAACTAACCAAGGTCGCACACTAGGACAGATGTCTTGGTGTGAGTGTGGCCAACACTAATATATAAACTTCGCCCGATTGGAAGAGGGGATGATTATACGATTATATTTGAGTACGTCTTCATATACGAGCAGCAGTTTACGCGTCCCTATACAGTTTTTATTCATACTTATTACTTTAGTAGTGCATCTAGTTCATTTACCGTATAATCATTCTAAATTATTAGTTATTTATCTTCTATTTATTTCTAAGTATTTCTTGTTAATAGTTACCATTTTTTACGTTTAATTTATTGTTCAAATACAGTCTATTTTTTATAATTTCCGAGTTAATACTTCGAGTACTAACTTCCAAATCTCTAACTAACTTCCGCCCTCTTCAAGACATCTACTACATACCTCAGGAATCACATTAAACGATTCCACTACATCTTGTAGTACCACGATGGGATCAGATCATCCATTAAACGATTCCACTACAATTTTAATAAAACAATAAAAATTTGCTCCTTGTATAATTTGAGAGAAAATGAGGATGTCCCGCACATTATTGCCAGATGGCCCGATTTTGAGAGAATTTCGGATAAAGTTTTTTTGACAAAGATATTCTATGAACTTCGAGGAACTATTAGAATACCTTGACGGCAAGGATTGGTTAAGTTTAATTAACTACTGTAAATCTGCTTGGAATTATAGATATTTTTTAGTTAAACAGTTTAATTTTTAGACTTATTCTTATCAAGTTATTTTAATCAGTTTTTTCTTTGTATAAATGTGTTTAGTTTCAACACTGATTTGTTATTACTAGGATTGTGAGGTATTTATGTTATTTATTTTTTAAGAAGATAACATACATATTTTCACATTCTGATTATTCTTATTATTTGTACTTATTCTCTTATTTTACAATATTGTTTAATTATTCTGATATAAACATATGGCAACTCCTCAGACGGTCGTGTGACCATGAGTATGTCTTCAAAATTGTTCTTGGAAAAATAATGTTTTTTTTTTTGTTGTTCAACAAGAATTAATAAAGATTATTATTATTATTATTATTATTATTATTATTATAGGTTAGGTCAAAATTTTGTCACCTCTTAAATGTCAGAAAAACCATTTATTGTTGGAATATTTTTGTCCTTTGATGACAGATTAATAATAGAGCAAAGAAGAGTGGGTGGTAAACTTGAATGAAAGAAGTGTTTTCGCCATCCATAGTCCGTCACTATGTTTGCTGGACGAAACCCACGAAGATATTTAACGATTTAACGGTGTCTTAAAGAAATTTTCTTTCAGATTGCAACGTTACAACGTTTAGTTCAGACTGGCCTTAAAAAATGGTAGTGGGAGGCTTTACTTGGGATACCTGAACACCCTTATGTGGAGCACTCTGTGTCAAAATCAAAAAAGCTTGGGCAAATTTAAATTTAAACTAACAGACTTCCAAAAAATCAATCAATTTGTCCAGAAATATGTTACAAACAAAAGTTGTACGTTTCTATCTATACAGCAAGCATTGTCAAATTTAATGAAAATCGTTGTAACCATTTTCGAGAATAATAAAAAATAAAAAAATCTGGTGTGAAACACACACAACTTTCTCTTACTCCAGTTCTCAAAATTATAATTGACAAATTTTATAGTTTGTGTACCAAATATAACGAAATTCGTCGAAAACTGAAAATACTGTCCAGTAAAAGCCCACTTCCGGTTTACTAATTTTCTTGAAACTCGGAATTTCAGCCATCTATTTATTTCTAATTAATTATGTTTCGATGATAGAATTATCAACTATCATAGCATTTTAGAGAAAAACATAACCCCACCCCTCCCCTAAAAGTGCCCTTAAATAAATTTCCCAAAGAAATGTATTAAATAAAAGTTATTGATCTTTGTATGCTTAGTTTATATAAAATGTTTCTAGAAAATCGTCGGTGCCAGTTTTGAGAAAATCGCGAGAAAGTGAAAAAAATCATTTACTAAAGTGGTAAAGTAAAACGCACTTCCGGTTATCCGATTTTTTTTTTAAACTCGGAATTTCAACAACGTATTTAATTTTAAATAACATTATTTAGATGATAGAATTGTCTAATAAACTGAAATAGCACTTTAGATGAAAACCTAACCCCGCTCCTCCCCCATAAGTGTCCTTAAATGAATTTTCCCAGAGAAATATTTCAAATAAAATTTGTAGCTGTTAATATGTGTAGTTGATGTAACAAAGTTTGAAGAAAATCCTTGGAGCGATTTTTGAGAAAATCGCAAAAAAAAAAACGGTAAAAAAAAAAAAACAAAAAAAAAAAAAAAAACCTAGTAAAGTGATACTTCCGGTTGAGGAATTTTGACAAATAACGTACTGTCAGATTCTATGGTGATACCTAAACGGAATATCAAGTTTAAACTTTCAAGGATTTTTCATTTTTGAGCTATGCTGTTCACATACATACATACAGACAAACACACACACAGACCATTTGCTAAAAACCACTTTTTTGGACTCATGGGACCTCGAAACGGATATTTCCGGTGAAAACTCAATATCGAAAATTTGACACGATTACAATACTTCCTCTTACTAGGAGTAAGAGAAAGTAAAAAAATCTGTAAAATGTATTATATATACTTCCGGTGCAACCGATTTTCTTCAAATTTAGAATTCTAGCATGTTTCTAACATTTGGTAATATTATGCAAGTGATAAAAACAAATACTGATGTGGTATTTTAGGCGAAAGTATAACGCTACTGTTCCCCCCTAGAACCCCCTGAAAAATCAATTTTTCCGGGGAAAATGTTTCAAATAAATGTGATACGAAGTCTAAAGAAAATCGTTGGAGCCGTTTTAGAGAAAACCACGAAAAAGTGGGGAAAAAAACTTCAGTAAAGTCGCATTGATGGATTTTGCCAGGAATCTTCGTGGCTGATGCAGTGATTGTGCCCTAAACGGAATATCCTTCGTTGGAGCTGCCTGCGACTTTTCGTTTTTGATATATTCTGTTTATCTTATTCAGGTGACCCCCAAAAACATGTACTTTCATGAAACTCAAGTTCGAAAACTTGGCATGATCTCGATATGTCCTCTTACAAGGAATAAGAGCAAGTAAAAATGCATAACGTCTACAACAAACTGATATGACCACAATCATAAATAAATGAAATGGAATAGCTGGTAAAAAAAAAAGTATACAATATTTTAATTAGACTCAACTGAAACCAAATCACTAATGTGGAACAGGTAACGTACTTTCAAGAAATCTCCCTCCTCGCGTGTGCCGTAGTTTATACGCATAGGTTTTCTCACGTGGCTACCCCACGTGTACTTATGCACCCTTAATAATTTAGTAAATCCAGAACCCTCCCTTTCGTTGAAAACCCCTCTACATCTACTACTACTACTACTAATAATAATAATAATAATACTCACTACTAGTCTGAAGTTGACACGTTCTCATGGTGATCTTATAGGAGATGATCAGAGGAATGCAGCAGCTGATGACAAATTATAAATTTTTACTAAAAGGACAGTTCTTCATAATAATAATAACTGGTGTTCAGTTTTTCTTTTTCTTTTTTTTTTTAATTCACACCTTCTCACAGTGGGTGTGAAACTGTAGAAAGTTCTTGAAACGGTAACCCAGTACCAGTCTATCTGGATGGGACAAACATGAAACTGTGGGAGTTTATTTGCAGTTTCCATATTCAGTACTGGGAGACCAGAAAGCAGATGGTTCTAAAAAAAAAAAACGTTAAAAATGGTTAGAAAAGATTATTTTTGTATTAAAAATCATTTTTATAAAATATAACTTTTAAAAAAATGATTTAATATGGGAATGAATACAATGTAAATATTTCATCCATGATTTAATAAAAAAATCGAATGATACTACAATCATTGATCATTGATAATGATCATTTGTCTATTTAACAAATCATAATATTCAATAAGTCACTGGTTATTTGGATGATCGTTTCCGACATAGGAATGAATTGCTACAGTATTATATTTTAGCCGTCAAGAAACCAATGCAGCTGTCGATGGGTGAATGACAAAAGCCTAAGAAAGATAAACTAAAAGAAAACTGAAATTTGTTATGGACCGTGAACTCGACGCAATAATTCAATCCATCTAGAAAGAAGCAGCTATATTTAAATGATAATGATTTCTTAAATACTATTTAAATGATAATGTTATGTTCGCAAACAGCTGGGAATGCCATTAAGAGTTGCTTAAAAACAGTCGCCGCAAGACTTTTGAGTCGTATGCAGATGATGTGGTCATTATCGGAAGGTCGCTGGCTGCAGTGAAAAATGTTTTTACAAAATCAGAGCGCTGAGGCGAAAAGCGTTAGGCTTCGAATTAACGAGAATAAAACTAAGATGTTGGTAGCCAGGAGAAAACGTCTGCTGCATCCAGCGGGACATTACGTCGTAGGAAATTATACATTCGAAACTGTCTCCAGCTTTCCATATTTAGGCTCCATTATATGTGAAGGTTGGAGGCGAGGAAGAGGACGTGATGAAAAGGATAGTTGCAGGTAATAAGGTGTATTTTACTGTCAGTAATATATCGGTCGGTATAGCGCGGTCAGCCGAGGAACTAAGATTCGGATGAACAAAACGCTGGTGAGACCTGTAGTTATGGTAGTGATTCATCGACGTTAAGCAAGGTTTCTGCGAAAGGTTAGACAGGTTTGAGCGGAAAGTGCTAAAGCGAATCTTTAGTCCGATAAGGGAGAACCGTAGCTGGAGAAGAAGGAAAAACAGTGAACTGTAAGACCTATATGGGGAGCCTTCGATAGTATCCTTTGTGAAGTGGCAGAGGCTTATCCTGTGTGGCAGAGGCTGAAATGGTATGGCCATGTTTGTCGAATACCAAAAGGCCAGATGGTAAAGTAAGTATTTCAGGGCACGCTGGGCAATAGTCGGCCAAGGGGCCGTCCCAAAACTAGGTGGCTATGTAACGTGAGGGCTGACATGAGAAGGATAGGAGTCAGGGCCCGTTTGGCCATCGATAGGGCTCAGTGGTCTACCCGTATTGAGCAGGCCAAGGACCGTCTCGGTCTGTTGTAGCTCCAGAAGAAGAAGACTTTTAGTAGTAGCAGCTTGGAATGCCAAGCAGAATTATATTAGGAAACACAAACAAGATTATACATACGGTCAATGTCTCTTCTATGTCACTCTGACAACATAGGCTATCCGAAGGCTGAGCAATGGGTGCCGAAAGCGCGGTATAAAAGTCTCATTGTGTTTGGTTATATAACCAATAATTGCCAAACTTTTTAGTATTCGTAATATTTTTTAAACATGACTAAATATATCTTTAATATAATAACATAAATAATAATAATAGTGAATAAAGAATGATTCAGAAAGAAAGAGCAACTGCCCTGTTAGAAAAAAATGTCCCACGGAATGAAGACTATGCTCTGACAATAGGAAGAAGATATATCCACCCTTTGCATATTAAATGAAATTGTTTGCTTAGGTAAGTTAGTATTGCAATTTGTCACAAAACTGTCACACCTTCGTGCGAATATAATATTCAGTGAGTAGAAAAACCGGCTGGAACTGGTTTTCCAGTGAAGAGGACGCCACTGCATACGTGGGAATTTTTTGCCACATATCAAAGGAGTTGCCAACATTAAATGAATCACATTACTAAAAAAAAATGTCATCGTAGAATATTGTTTGTTTATAATGATTCTCAGCATAAATAAAGTAATTTACTGATGTCTGACATGTTCAACATTGAGGAAAGATCATTGTTTAGCGTATTACTTGATTGCAAAGCAGAATCTGTTTTTTTTTCTCTCTCTCATAATCGAACAATCTTCCTAATTTTGTGTGATTATGACTAATACAATTATTTTGGTTTTTAAAACTGAAACTGGGGCAATATTTCAAATTTGGTTACGTAAACAACACGAATTGCTTTCTTTCTTCTCTAGCGCAACAGTTCCCTACATTTTACATTAGAGGTAAGAAAGAGGTAGTATTGCGATTGTGTCAAATTTTCGGAATTGAGTTTTAACCGGAAATATCCGTTTTGAAGTCCCCTGAGTCCAAAAAAGTGGTTTTTAGAAAATGGTGTATGTATGTATGTGTGTATGTATGTATGTATGTATGTATGTGAACAGCATAGCTCAAAAACGATAAACCGTAGAAAGTTGAAACTTGATATTCCGTTTAGGTATCACTATAAAATCTGACAGTACGTTATCTGTCAAAATTCCTCAACCGGAAGTGCCACTTTACTAGTGTTTTTCTCTTTACTTTTTTTGCGATTTTCTCAAAAATGACTCCAACGATTTTTTTTTGAAACGTGGTACATCGACTATGCATATAAAGAGCTATAACTTTTATTTGAAACATTTCTTCGGAAAAATTCATTTAAGGGGTACTTTTGGCGAAATGGTGGGGTTACGGCTTTCTCTAAAGTGTTATTTCAGTTTATTAGACATTTCTATTATCTAAATAATACTAATTAGAATTAAATATGTTTTTGAAATTTTGAATTTGAAAAAAATCGGATGACCGGAAGTGCGTTTACTCTTTACCAATTTACTAAATGATTTTTTTTTTTTTCACTTTTCCGCGATTTTCTCAGAAATGTTTCCAACGATTTTCTTGAAACTTCCTATATAAAGTACCCATACAATGATGTACAACTTTTATTTAAAACATTTTTCTGGGAAAATTCATTTACGTGCACTTTTAGAGGAGGGGAGGTGTTATGCTTTTCTCTAAAATGCTATCATAGTTGATTATACAATTCTATCATCCATACAAAAATTAATTAAAAATAAATTGATGGCCAAAATTCCGAGTTTCAAGAAAATTAGTAAACCGGAAGTGCGCTTTTACTGAACAGTTTTTTTTTTCAGTTTCCGACGAATTTCATTAAATTTGATACACAAACTATATAATTTGTCAATTATAATTTTGAGAACTGGAATAAGAGAAAGTTGTGTGAGTGTTTCACACCAGATTTTTTTATTTTATTTTAGAAATGCAAAGATTCATATTATGATCCCCAGCATCTTTCCAGAGTCTTTATTGGGAATTTTAAGGAAAATAAAATTACACGAAAAAAAGTTACATTATTGATGCTAAGATTTTACCATGATATAGCCCAAATAAAAGGAAAATGTAAGTTTTAAAATTATTAATTACACCTATTTTTGTATAAAATTAATAAAAAATTTGTCCTAATTTTATGAGAGTACGGTAACTTTGGAATTGTTTGCAAGACAAAGTTTCTATTCTTTCTACAAACTTCTTCAGCAGTCATCATGGGTTGGTGCAAAAATAATGCAGGTTTTTATATGCCAAAAAAAAAAATTATTATAATCTGTATAAAACTAAGATTTATTCAAAATATGTTCCATCATTATCAACACATAGTTGCCAACGTCTCAGAAGCATTTTTATTCCAGTTTCTAAAAAATCTTTATTTAAACTCTCAATAAACTCGCGGAAGGCATTTTCGGTTTCACTTCGGTCCCTAAAATTTTTTCCTCTTAAGAAGTTGTCCAAATGTCTAAATAAGTGGAAGTCCGTCGGCGAGAGATCGGGGGAGTATGGAGGGTGCGGAAGTGTGTCATATTTCAATTCCTGAGTTTCCTGAGAGTTGGCATTGCGATATGTGGCCTGGCGTTATCGTGAAGAAGAATTGGTCCTTTCCGATTCACCAATGCTGGACAAAGATTTTGCAATTTCCTATGCATTTTGTCAATTTCTTGACAATATGTTTCAGCCGTGATTGTTTCGCCAGTATTTAGGAAGCTGTAATGAATAACACCTGCAGTAGACCAACACACTGTCACCATTACTTTTTTCGGGTGCAGGCTTGGTTTCGCGAAATGTTTTGGTGCTTCATCCTTGTCCAGCCACTGGCCTGACCGTCTCTTGTTGTCGTATTGGATCATTTTTCATCACATGTCACGATTCGATTAAGAAATGGTTCATTTTGGTAGCGTAACAGAAGAGAATTGCAAATTTCAAAACGCCGATGTTTTTGGCTCTGGATCAATTCGTGAGGTACCCACGTGTCGAGCTTTTTAACTTTACCAATTTGTTCGAGATGGCGAACGACTGTTGAGTGGTCAACACTAACTTCTCTCGCAAAGTCCCGAGTGGTTTTGCGAGGGTTAACTTCCACCAATGCCCTAAGATGGTCGTGATCAACAACAGAGGGCCTACCGCGACCTTCCTTGTCTTCGAGATCAAAATCTCCAACACGAAATTTTTGGAACCATCGCTGCACTGTACATTCACTGATGCTTCCTTCACCCCAAACAACATTGATGTTACGCGCAGTTTGGGCCGCACTTCGACCAAGTTTGAACTCGTAAAAATAAATTTGACGAAAATCTTGTTGACATGGTGAATATCGGAGGTCTTAACTCATACAAAATGGAACACAAACTAAACTGATATTTGAGGAAAAACAACATTAATAAACATTGTTTATAATCCATTACCTAGACTGGAGGATTATCTTTGTTTACTTGGCAAGCAGAAGTAAACAAAAGATGAAAGTTCAAAAACCTGCATTATTTTTGCACCAACCCTATAATATGCGCGGGGATGAGAATGGGTGTGACAGGTTTAATAAACCGTCGTTTCCTCCTTTGCAATATATCCCTTTACAGTGAAACGCCTTTTTTCAAGAATCAACTTCCTGGGCATCATATTCTGGATATCTAAAAGACTCTGCATGACTACAAACTCTTACTTCC
The DNA here is from genome assembly GCA_011037195.1 of Triatoma infestans. NCBI lineage: Eukaryota > Metazoa > Arthropoda > Insecta > Hemiptera > Reduviidae > Triatoma > Triatoma infestans. The sequence continues at coordinate 77,537 of JAAEAF010000250.1, read as the reverse complement.
TTATTGAGCAAATCTGACAATTCCCATCACTGCTGTAGCAAATCTTTGAAAAGTAAACACAGTAAATATAAAAGAACAATTTGTTTGACACATATGATTATAAAATGATAATATACCTGAGATATGTGTAAATCTATTGCTACACAGATAAAGTACACAATTACGTAATGATTATACCTATATAATTTCATTGAGATTATTTAACCAATATATATATATATATATCAGACTATTGCACAATTCTGTGATGACAGTATATAATATGTCAGTTACAATTCAAATTTATTAACATTTAACACCTGTTATTTGTAAAATTATATTCCTGAGAAAATGTGAATAATAACAGTTCATTTCCCTTTTAGACTTTTATAATTTTTATCAAAAAATAAACTTCAATAAATCTATCGATAGTTATTACAACTAATCTCCAAGAGGTTTTTTTTTTTTTTTTTTTTTTTTTAATTTAAAAATCCGCCAAAATTGTTGTGTTTCATTTGAGTTCTACTTTATTAAACTCACTTCACACTTCTCACTAATGTAAATATAATTATAGACGTAAATAACGAAGTAATTAACAAGCAAGTCAAAAAATGCTGACATTATCATGACGTTACAAAAAAAAAAAAATTCGAAATGAAAACTACTGTACGTTCTATTTAAAAAAAGTTATATTTTAATAATAAATCTCAGACAGACAACTCAATACCAGGGCCAAGTTGAACACTTTAGAAATGTAATTTTTAAAACGAAGTAAAAATTATCAATTAATTATCAAAATAAAAATTACTGCCAACATGATCTTTTAAAAAAATAAAACAGTGGTATGGTTTGTGCGTCTTTTAAAATTATCATTATAAAAGACTTTTTACATTTTAATTATTGTGGAAAATCCATGAGGATTAATATGTTCCATGCCGAGCCGTTTTACTTTTTATTTAAATTTAATTTAAAAGAAACATCTATTTTGGACTTTCTTTTAATGCTGTGAATAAAAATTATATATAAAACAAATTTTTCTATGAATTGTCGAAATTTTGGGCCAGGAAGTAATAAAAAACAATCTTAGTTTTCTCTGAACGTTTCGGGAAAGGTTCCCATCTTGAGTAGGACACATTGTCTTTTAATATTTGTTCCTTAACCCACCAGAAATATTGCTATGAACTGAGGAATTTTTATTCGACCCATTTGTATAATTTCACCAAAAATTGTCGAGGTTTTGGGACACAGGAAGTAATAATAAAAAAAACCAATCTTAGTTTTTCTCTAAACGTTTCGTGAAAAGAGTCGAACAATAATTCCTCATTCATAACAAATTTTCTATAAAATTCAAGTTTTACACATTTGTCAAGCAACAAAAAATCCATAAGATATGTAAAAGAAGATCTTCTAAAAGCTAAAATAGGAAACTGGAAAATGAGGTCAATATGTGCACAGTGCACTTTCGATATGCTGACGATGTGGTCCTAGTAGCGAATATGGAAAAGTATCATCTGGAATCGGTCACCGAGTGGAATGAGGTGCTCAAATCGAAAGGAATGTCGCTAGATATCAACCCCTCTTATTCATTCGTATTGAATGCGAATAATTTTGTTTGGCTGATAGAATTGTATAATCAACAATGATAGCACTTGAGAGGAAAACATAACCCCACCCTTCCCTAAAAGTGCCGTTAAATGAATTTTCCCAGAGAAATGTTATAAATAAAATATGTAGGTCTTTGCATGTTTAGTTTATATACGAAGTTGAAGAAAATCCTGGGAGCCATTTTTGAGAAAATTGCGAAAAACTGAATAAATCATTTAGTAATGTGGCAAAGTAAACGCATTTCCAGTTATCCGATTTTTTCAAATTCGGAATTTCAACAAAATATTTAATTCTAATTAACATTATTTAGTTGTCAGAATTGTCTAATAAACTCAAATAGCACCCCTCCCGCTAAAAGTGCCCTAAAATGCATTTTCCCGGAGAAATGTTTCACATAATAGTTGCAGATCTTTGTATGGTTGATGTTCAAAGTTTAAAGAAAATCGTCGGAGCAATTTTTGAGAAAATTGCAAAAAAGTAAAAAAAATCCAACTAGTAAAGTGATACTTCCGGTTGAGGAATTTTGACAGATAACGTACCGTCAGATCCGATGGTGATATCTAAACGGAATATTAAGTTTCAACTTTCTACGGTTTTTCATTTTTGAGCTATGCTGTTCACATACACATACATACACACACAGACCATTTGCTAAAAACCACTTCTTTGGACTCAGGGGACCTCAAAACGGATATTTCCGGTGAAAACTCGATATCGAAAATTTGATACGATTACAATACTTCCTCTTACTAGGAGTGAGAGAAAGTAAAAATATTTTTTTAACGACAAAAGATTTGACATGAATAAAAATTATACATAGAAAAAGTAAAAACAGAGGTTGGGCAAATACTTTTGAGCGAGTCAAGATTTTCTCGAAAATGTCTCCGATAGTTTGATTTAGTTTTAGTAACTAATTACAAAACACCTACATATGTACCTACCTACATAAGCGTATCACTTTTGTTTCAAACATTCTTCAGAGATAATTTATTTTTATGGCGATGTTAGACTTTTTATATAAACTGCCATCATTTTAATAAAGTGTACGGGTTCCATCACCTTATAAAATAATTTAATTTACAGTTTTCTATTCACCTGAGCAGACCAGGTGTATTACTGGGAATTTATAATATAACCACAATATAACAGGCCAATATTTACTCGTAATATATCCAATACACCTGTTAGACCCAACTCTTAAAGGATTTCTGGTGTTATATTAAAATTATATATATATATATAATATATGAAAAAAAAAACACCTATTCAGATTAACAGAGTATTCAGGTAGCTATGTGAAGGATCAAAACCCCGTTGCACAAAATGGAAGTTCTCGCTACCTGGCTCATTCAGAACCATGTAATACTGTTAACTAAGAATGGTTTATCAAAATAATGAATGTAAATCTACACTGAATACATTAATGTTATATAAAAAAACTAGTATTCTTCATGCAACACCCAAAAGGTGGAAGAAGAATGTAGAGGAAATATTAACGAATTTTTTTTTGGTTCAAAAGAATTTACTAAGAATTTTCTTCCTTTTTTGTAGTTGTTGTGGTTGGATGCGCAGAACTGGAAAGCCATCAGTGGTATATTTTCCGTGATAGCCTGCATTATTTTGTGGTTATCGAGGGTTTATGGGCGTTCGCCCATCATCAGGATAGGATGTCTTGATAAAACAGGGTGTTAACCAGGCTTGTATGAGTAAAATCAGAGAACTGCATTAGTGCGGGAGGAACGGCGTGCTAGCATTACTCTTAGAGGTGGGAACTATTTTCCTAAGATATAGATTAGATTCTGTGAGAGGGTTGGCCTCCAGCCTACGCCACCGCGACCCCTAAGGTTCTATTGTGGCACCCTATAAGTTGGAGTCCCCTCTCCGGTCCTGTTCTTTATCTGAACTTTTGAGTCCGGGTTGGCTCCTAGATGGCCAGTTAAGAGCTTCAAGAGTTAAGATCTGCACCAGCGACGGTTCCAGGCGGGCTCTCGCCCTGACTCTTCTGCGCAAATCGCCGCGACCCTCTTATTCGTCAAGACATAATAGCTAATCAGAGCACCCTCTCGGAGAGTGCTATTATTAGACTTAATATTCCCAAGATTGGCCCCTTGAGTGAAGCTTGCAGGCATCAGCTTCTCCTCTCCAAAGTGGCAAAACCTCAACCATAAAAGCCCCTCACACTGGCACAAAACTGAAATATAACACTAAAGTCTACTACATTCTTATACATATCACTCAAGTTTTGTTTCATTATTTCTAGTTTTTTATTTATTTTTTATTGATGTTTAAAATTATTGATGTTTGAAGTAAATTGAAAATGTTTTTATTTGTCTTATTAGCAAAACGTAACGCACTAAGCTGGTATCATTAGTAAAATATTCGACAATAAAGACACCTGTGTCAGCGGGACAGATGACCTAATGAAGTTTGAAGATGTTCCCACGCCGTCCTATAGTGGCAGCACCTGTCGCGCTCTTTGGTTACTTTTGTTTCGTGAATCTACTACGACTCTTCTTCTTCAATAGTAGTACTCCCAACAGTTTGTCCATCCGTCCATTCATACCATCTCCCTCGCATACTTCAACATATACTTTTTGATTCAACATTCTATTATTAAGATCTTTTTTCTTTCTTTCTTTCTTTTATTATTATTACTTTTTTATACGTACATTCTTTTTTCTTTCCTTCTTTTCTTTTCTTAAAGCTTGTATTCCCACGATCTTTATTCTATAACAAATCATTGACTACCGGGAAAGAGCTGAAAAAAAAAGAAAAAAGAACGCCATTTTGCAATACTTAATCGCAAAAGAGCAGAGGCTAATTCTATTAAGAAATGGACCTGAACAGACCAATGGTCATGCTCTGGAAACAGACAAGCACAATGCTCTACACAGTTAAAAAAAAATAAATCTGGTGTGAAACACTCACACAACTTTCTTTGACTCCAAATAACAATACATACAATTTAATTATTAAAATTATCTTTAAAAATTTGCTACGTTTATAAGATTTAGTTGCGCTTGTCATAGAAAAAAAGAGGGAGGTATTATACTTGTCTACCTAAGGCGACTTTTGTGGAGCGCTTTCTGTCAAAACCAACAAAACTTTTGCAGTTGGTTGGACACACTTCCCGGTTAATCGATTTTTCTTCAAATTTGGGATTTTATCAATGCTTCTAGGGTAGATTAATATTATGTAGATGGTAAAAACCATAGTTTGTACAGAAGTGGTATTCTGGAGCAAAGCATAACACTACTGTTCCCTCCTAACTCTAGTCACAAAGGTGGGTAATGCCCCCACATTGAAAATATCCAGATTAATTTGAAGGATAAATTCTAAGAGGTACTTACCTCTCCTGTTGTCTTTCTTGTTGCCCCATACTCTGTTATGGGCGTTAGCATCATATCCAATGAGGAGTGGCAGCTTCCGCTCTCGACAGTACGCCACCAACTCCTGCACCTCCGCTGGCGATACATCAGCCCTATCCCCGGCGAAGTATCTGGATGCTACTACAACGGCACGATGATTGCCTCCATATCTTAAGTAGGCCAGGATAGGCACTAAGTCCCGCGTCGTAAATTCTGAAAGACAAGTATAATTAATAAAAAAAAACAAAAAAAAAACGCGAAACTCTGTATTCTGTAAAGACGCACTTCCCGGTTAATCGATTTTTCTTCAAATTTGGGATTTTATCAATGCTTCTAGGGTAGATTAATGTAGATGGTAAAAAACCATAGTTTGTACAGAAGTGGTATTCTGGAGCAAAGCATAACACTACTGTTCCCTCAGGACCTCCCGAAAAAATGTTACAAATAAAAGTAATAGGTATTTACGGTTGTACATAGTATACGACAGAAATCTGGACAGTGAGCAAATAAGATGCAATGTATATTAGCCGCAACAGAAATGGATTTCTGGAGACGATCCGCAAGAAAATTCCGAAAGGAGAAGAGAAGAAATTCGGAGATAAGGAAAATCGTCAAGAGAAAGAAGCACACAGTCTTAGAAGAAATTGAAATAAGAAAATCAGTAAGGTTCGGTCATTTATAAAGAATGCCAGAAAGCAGAATCCCAAAAATAATAATGGAATGAAAACCGCCAGGAAGACGGAAAAGAAGTAGGCTGAAGAATAACTGAAGGTACGGCCATTAACGAAATTATGACTGGAGCAAGATGTACTGGACATGCTATAATTGTAAGAATAATGAGGTATTAATTGTCGTTCGTTAAATGAACGGCTTGCTAATGGTGATGATTCTACTTGCTATACGGCAAGCTTTATGTATGGACACCATTATCTTTTATTTTACGTTGGTCTGAGGAAACCTCAAATTTGAGGAAAAATCCTAACGATAAAAAAAAGAAGTATACCAAGTTTAAAGAAAATCGTTAGAGCCGTTTTCGTAAAATTCGTAAACAATTAAAAAAAACAAATTCAAAGACGACGCACTTCCTGTAGTTTGTTTTTGACCGGAAACCTTCGTGTCAGATTAGGTAGCAGTATTTAAATGAAATTCCAAGTTTGAATTTTATTTTTGTTTTTGCAATATTTTGTCCACAAAAACACATACACACAAACCATTCGCTAAAAACATGTTTTTCAAACTCAGAGGACCTCAAAATTTCTATTTCTGGTGAAAAATCAATATGGAAAATTTGACAAGATCGTAAATACTTCTACTTACTTTAGCAGTAAAAAGAAGAAAAGTGAAGTACTCATATAAATTAGCATACATCAGAGAATATTTTGTTCGAAATTTCTCCCACCTGCTTGTTGCATACAATAACTATAAACAAATATAATCCATAGCTCTGTGGCACTCAGCAAAAAATATTCAACTGCAATTGTCAGTTGCTGTTCTCGAATTTCAGCATAAGCAACACTAATATTCGCGGTTTACTGGTTAACGTAACCTTTTTTTACCTTCTCTTACTCCTAGTAAGAGGAAGTATTGTAATCGTGTGTCAAATTTCGATATTGAGTTTTCACCGGAAATATCCGTTTTGAGGTCCAAAAAAGTGGTTTGTAGCAAACATGGTCTGTGTGGTGTGTGTGTGTGTGTGTATGTGAACAGCATAGCTCAAAAACAAAAAACCGCAGAAAGTTAAAACTTGATATTCCGTTTAGTTATCACCATGGGATCAGACGGTGGGTCATCTGTCAAAATTCCTCAACCGGAAGTACCACTTTACTAGTTTCTTTTTTTTACGTTTTTACGATTTTCTCAAAATTGGCTCAAACGATTTTCTTGAAAATTGTTATATTAACTACACATGCTAACAACTACAAATTTTATTTGTAACATTTCTCCGGAAAAATTCATTTAAGGGCACTTCTGTGGGAGGGGTGGGGTTAGGTTTTCATCTAAAGTGCTAGTTTCAGTTTATTAGACAATTCTGCCATCTAAATAATGTTAATTAGAATTAAATATTTGTTGAAATTCTGAGTTTGAAAAAAAATCGGATAACCGGAAGTGCGTTTACATTACCACTTTACTAAATGATTTTTTTACTTTTTCGCAATTTTCTCAAAAATGGTTCCGACAATTTTTCGTGAAATTGTTCATATAAACTAAACACGCAAAGATCTACATCTTTTATTTAAAACATTTCTCTGGGGAAATTATTTAAAGGCATTTTTATGGGAAGGGTGGGGTTACAGCTTCCTCTAAAGTGCTATCATAGTTGATTATATAATTCTATTATCCAAACAAAATTAATCAAAAATAAATAGATTGCTAAAATTCCGAGTTTCAAGAAATTTAGTAAACCGGAAGTGCGCTTTTACTGAACAGTTTTTTTCAGTTTTCGACGAATTTCGTTATATTTGGTACACAAACTATAAACTTTGTCAATTATAATTTTGAGAACAGGAGTAAGAGAAAGTTGTGTGAGTGTTTCACACCAATTTTTTTTTTTTTTTTTTTTTTAAGGGTTTCCCATAAATAGAAATCTGGTGTGAAACACTCACAAGACTTCTCTTACTGTGAAATGCCAAACATTGCAATTTATTGTTATTAGTGTTTAAAACTGTCGGCATTTTTATGGAGAAAATCACAAAAACTGAAAAACTTATTCAATAAAATCGCCCTTCTGGTCAACCGATTTTCTTCAAACTGGGAAATTTGGCAACTTATATAATTCAAATTAATATTATTTAGTTGACAGAATTGTATATCATATTGTTGAACTAATATAGTACTTTAGAGGAAACCATAACCCCACCTCTACCCCCATAAGTGCCCTTAAATGAATTTTCTCGGAGAAAAGTTTCAAATAAACTTTGTAGCTCTTTGTATGTGCAGTTGATATAAGAGGTTTAAAGAAAATCGTTGCAGCTTTTTAGAGAAAATAGCAGAAAACTGAAAACTACTTTCAGTAAAACGCACTTTAGGTCATCCGATTTTGTACAAACTTTGGATTTCGACAACATATATAATTCTAATATTAATATTATTTAGATGATAGAATTGTGAAATAAACTGAAATAACAATTTAGAGGGAACCATAATGTGCAACCCTTCAACCAAAAATGCCCTTAAATGAATTTTCCCGGAGAAATGTTTCAAATAAACGTTATACTTCTTTGTATATGTATTTTATAGAAAAATGTTTAACCCTTTCATTGCTAATACCACATTAATGTGGGTACACTTGACGTTCTCCACAGGCTAATACCACATTTATGTGTATTGGTCTAGTACTCTCCCACAGGCTTATACCACATATATGTGGTTTGATGCTTTTTCGTATCTTTGCTACGCCTACATGAAAGTGTATATTTTTTTTACTTCTCCCAGCGACATCTATACATCCACAGGCATCCATATAATATTTTTATTTCACTTAAATGGCAACAGATGGCAACAAACTTTTTTGCTAGTCTCTCATAATTGCGCCATCATTTTTAAATCTCCCATCGACATCTGTACAATTTTCAAAATATTTTCTTTTGCCTATTATGTTATACTAAAATAAAAGATGGCAATAATCCCTAGCGACCTTTTTGTCGGCAAATTTCTTGGGTTTATTATCCATCCCTTTTCCAAACCCTTTTACCTACATATGTTTTTCATTGTAACGTTTGCGTCTGTTTGAATAACTTATCTTTTGCAGTTTTTCAACATAATTTTCTATTACTTACACTTTTCGAGCAAGAAATGGGGATTTGAGAGAGATTATGAAATTACGATTGGTAGTATAGGAGATGATACCTCACGAGGCCAACGGAGTCGGGCAGCGGTATTATTCGCTGCTATTCAGATGGCTCTAGGCAGGAGGGTACTGACCTGTCGGGGGCGGGAGCATGGTTTCAGGAGTTGGATAGAGGGAGTTTGGTGGCCTTGGGTGGTTTGGCCACTGTTTTCCAATCTGAGGTGGTGGGCATCATGAATGCTGCCACCTTGTGGGGGAGTGGCTAGGAGAGTTTAAGGAAGTGCAGATCTTCTCCGATAGTCAAGCCGCACTAAGGGCTTTGAGTAAGCCTTGGTGGAGTTCGAAATTAGTGGGAGAATGTAGGAGAAGGCTTAACGCTTTGGCTCGGAGGGGTAAGGTGCATCTCTATTGGATACCCGGACATACGGGTATAGAGGGCAATGAAGGGCGGATCGGCTGGCCAGGGAGGGATCATCATTACCATTTTGTGGTCCTGAACCAGCCCTGGCCGTTACAAAGACGTTTCGCGACAAACAGATTAGACTTTGGGAGATGAGAGCTTTGGAGAAACGCTGGGGGGACACGCAGGGGTGCCTCCAAGCTAAAAGATTTATAAAGCCAAGCAAGCAGGCAAGCAGGGAATTTCGGAGTATCTCCTGTCTCTTAGTAGGACGGGTTTGAGAACCTTGGTAGGGATAGCGACTGGACACACTTGGGTGTCCAGTCACTTCTTTAACATAGGGAGGATGCGGAGTCCCATTTGTCAGAACTGTGATGACGGAGTTAGGGAAACGGTGTATCACTACTTATGTCAGTGTCCCCGTTTCGCTGGATCTAGGTTTCGTATATTTGGGAGGACACCACTCCCGCAGGATTGCCTGGGCGAGTTGGATTTAGGAATATCTTGGGATATTGTAGATTAACCGGCAAGTTACCGGGGGAGATTAATTAAGGGGCTACGGGGGGTATCGGGGGGATAAGAGCCACCCACATAGGCTTGGGTCCCGCGCCATTAGGCACCCGAATATTATAATAATAATACACTTTTAGTATTTTGATTATTATTTTCGACATGGTACTGTCAACTGTCGAGACAATAAGGAAATCCACCAAATGGTACAGGAAGTTTTTTTCCGTGTTTCGAATAGGAAGTGTAGTGCCGTGTTTCGAGATATATCACACTAAACAAACATTCTAATTTTCTTTTAAGTGCTTTTTTATTACGTTTTCAATTTATATTTATTTTAGATATTTTAAATATAATTTTTTTTTTTATCAAACCTTTAATAGACTTATATTAAGCTTTACTTACAGCTAAAAATTAATTAGTTCACTGGAAATTTAGACAGTTACTAATTACGAGTTACGAGTTACTAATCTCGTAAATAGAGATTTTAAAAGTTTAAAATAGAGATTTAAAAAGTTAAAGAGCGGATTTTAAAGCTTAAAGAGTTGTAAACAAAAAGTGGGGAAAAATCTACGACTGACAAAAGAATTTAGCATTTTGGTGGGGACGACTGCCAGTGAGACAGCCTAGGCCGCAGTGTACTAACTTAGCAATAAAGAAAATCTTTGGAGCCGTTTTTTAGAAAATCCCAAAAAAAATGTAAAAAAAAAATATATTTAGTAATGTGGCACTTCGTGTTGATGGATTTTGACGGAAATGTTCATGTCTGATATGGTGGTAGTATCTAAACGGAATAACAAGTTTTGAGCATCCTACAACTTTTCGTTTTTGAGATACTCTTTTTACACACATCCTCACCCCCCTCACACTTCTTCTTCATGTAGCACTACAGCCCAGGGTGGGCCTTGGCTTCCCTGACAATGCCGTTCCATACATCTCTATTCAGAGCCTTCTCCTTCCATCTGGCCACGCCTAATGCTTTCAGATCTTCTTCCATGTCCTGCAGCCAAGGTCTTCGCGGACGGCCAACTCTTTTTTTGCTTATGACTGTTCTATGCAGCAGTCTGCTTGGCATCCTGGTTACATGGCCAAGCCATTCAATTCGGCGGGCTTTTATAAACTGTACCACATTGCCATATTGATACAACGAGTAAAGTTCGTTGGTTGTGCGGATTCTCCGTGAATCGGAGTCATTATCAAACACTGGACCATAAATCCTTCTTAATATTTTGCGCTCAAATATTTTCAGAATTTTTGTTATTGCGGCTATGAGAGTCCATGTTTCTGAACCATATGTTAAGATGGGTCTAATTAGAGTCTTGTAGAGTCTGGCTTTCGTGACTCTCGTCAAATATGAGGTCTTAAAAAATTTCTCATTCGCAAAGTATGCCCGGTTGGCAGCCATGATTCTTTCATTTACTTCGCTTAACATCTTATTTTCATCGTTCAATTCTGACCCCAAGTAGGTAAAGCTTTTAACACATTCAAAAGTATAACCATCCACAGTCAGTGCCTCAGTATTGTGGCGCGAGCTGATGTTCATTGATTTAGTTTTATTCTCATTAATTCGGAGCCCCATTTTCTTACTTTCTTTGTCTAGAGAAGAAAACGCTTCTTTAAGTGATGGGACAGTCCGAGCTACCACGCAATCATCTGCATACGGATACACACCTGGATTTATGAGTGGAGGATGTTTCCTATAAGATTTAGCTTTTGCACTCTTTATGGAGGGCAAGATTAAAGAGCGAAGCGGAGAGGGCGTCACCTTGCCTCACATCCGTCCAGATAGGGAAATCATGGCTTACGTCAATAAGGACATTGCCGTCACTATTATGCCAAGTCATTATAATTAGTCTGATTAATTTATGGGGAATCTGGAATTTTTGTAAAGCATCAATCAATTTATATCTGACTACACTATCAAAAGCTTGGCGGTAGTCAATAAATGGATTATGCAGGGCCCCCCCCCCCTCCCACACACAGACATACATATATACAGACCATTTTATAAAAACCACTTTTTTTAGACTCAGGGGACCTCAAAACATCTATTTCTGGTGAAAACTCAATCTGGAACGATCACATTACTTCCTATTATATCAGCAGTTAGAGAAAGTAAAAAGCCATTGAGGTACTGGAGACCAGTTGAGCCACCATCTTGCAGGATAATTTTGGTCAAACAAACTTCAGGGCTCATGTCCATAGTGGGCTGGACCTATACCCACATATCTCTTTTCAAAACGATATCTTCCAATAATTCTGGGAAATTTTCTTCTAATTAAGAATTGAATAGAATAGAATAGAATCGGGGGGTGGTGAGCCTCATTCCACTGCGACCTACAAATTGAGGTCTATTGTGGGTCCCCTTAAATTACAGAACAGCCCCCAGCCTTGCCCTCCTAATCAATCCTAGCAAAGCTGAGAGCGGCTCCGTCATGAAGCTTTCAGCTTCGGGATTGCCCGTCCCCAATTGAAGAAACCTAATCCTCGCCAGGCCGGCGCACTCACAAAGGATGTGCGCCGGGGTCTCCTCCTGTACCTTGCAGAATCGGCATACCGCACTATCCGCAAGTTGTAGGTGGTGCTTGTGTCTATTCAGCCTACAATGCTCTGTTAGTAGACCTACAGTTAACCTTATATCCCTTCGGGTTTGGCTTAGTAGGTCTTTGGTGAATTTAGGCAAATGTCTTCTAATGAAGAGCTTTGCCTGCCTCAGTCCTGGTGTTCCCTCCTACCAACGCAGACGCTGATCTTCTATCCACCCCCTGATAGAAGTTTGGATGAGGCTCCTGGACAAGCCGCAGAAGGGTTCGGGGCCTATAAAGGTATCCTGCGAGCCCTCCCTCGCTAGGACATCCGCCCTCCCATTGCCCAGGAACCCCGCATGTAAGAATTGAATACATCTGCATTGACCTAAATAATCCAAACGTTCTGCTTAAATTCATACTTGGAATGTAAACTTACAAATCACCCTGAAATTTTCATGAGCCTAAATATGGGTATTTCTTGTATTAAGATCACTTTCCTTATAAAAGTTGCCTCGTCCTCCAATAGCACTTTTCTTGCAAAAAAAAAATCAGGATATTAATAAGTTATGACGTTAAATTTAATAATTATTCATTACAAGAAATCGCTAAACTGCATGTTCATGAAACAAAGTAAGTCAAAGTAATATAAATATTTGACTCATCCTGCATTAAATTAATTAGGTTTCTGGGAATAACGTGTCACAGCCAATTTGTCATGAAGCGAACTAAATTTGCGTCAAGGGCAGACACAGTTTTTTAGGGGCAGTTAAATGGCATAAAAATAGATTTAATATTATTTATAACTTCTAGAAGGTCTGTAAAGGATAAATAAAACATTAAATTGTTGTTTTTTTTTATAAATATATGGAATAAAACTTTAATTTGTGTTTATATATATATTAAAGCCTATTATTTATGCTTTCTATTGCAATTAAGTCGCTCCTGTAAGTCTTAGTTGTAAACGAGAAATTTTTTATAAATCAAATTGACCATATTGAATAATTATAATAACAAAATTATAATTAAATATATCAAATCAAAAATAAAACACTATTTAGTATGACAATTGATTTTATGGAAATGAAGAAAGATTTTTATCAATTAATTTTTTTTTTTTTTTGGTTCATAAATTAAAGATTAATTTAAACAAGCTATGATCCTAATTAGTGGAATGAGCCACGCCTGAATTGGGCTATTATGTTTAAACGTTGCAACACTAAAACTAATTGGAGGCAATCTGTCCCGCGTGATACGGCAGCGCTGATGACGTCATTCCAAACCATCGTTTATAAAACTAACTAACTAGATTATGCTAAATCTTGCTCAATATATTATTATCCATTAAATAGGATTCACTTTGAATGATCAGATGTGAATTCCGATGTAATAAAAAAAAATTTTTAAAAAAATGATAAAAAGCCTGATTCAATCTTGTAGGATAATATTCATTTAGGTCCCTATTTTATTTAATTAATTGGTCAAATTATTGCTTTTTTTTTTGTAAAGTTTTTCCACGATTTAGAGATTAAAAACTAATAATTACAGATTGTCAATTAGATTAATGACGTAATAAAATTCTAAAAGAAGAATATCTGGCATGTTGTAGGATTCACACTGATTTCTCTATAGCCAAATTTTGTGCAAGCTTGGGAATTTGATTGTCTCCAAATTCCAAATAAATGGAACCAATTCACTTATTAAGAATAGCATCTTAGACGAAAGTTTAACAACTTCTCCAGAACAACTTTTAAATCTGGTATGAAATATTCACATAACTATGGGTTACTGTCTGTAACATAAACTGAATGCATTTCAGTGGTATATCTCTCAGCGTTTCCAGAAATAACTAGATAACTACCTTTTCTCGAAAATGCAGTATTATGCTCGTATAAGGTACTTATAAATAGCGTTCTAGAGAGTATGCTTCTCTCAAATAGTCCCCCTGTACGCCCCGAAAACAACAAACAACTTAAGAGAACATCTGGTATTTTCTCCGTCGTAGCATGCAAATTTCTTTTATTCCTGACCGGTTTCGGTTTTTTATCCATCGTCAAAGTAAATTTATCAAGTTTGTACAGAGAGTTCACTTTAACGCAATGTTTCTGTTACACTCGACATTTGTTGGTTTGTTGATTGTATGCATGTACGGGAGGTTATAAAGGTTATAACAAAATGGAATTATTATAAATTATGATTAGAAGACATTAGAAAATAGTGTATAATAAGTAGCATGTTTTGAAGAATACTTTATATCTAAATTTTAATAGTGGTGTTAATTATGCTCAGTGTTTTATCAAGGTATTTTTATTACGGAAGGGGGGGCGTAAGAAATTTCAGGAGTATACTGTTCTAATAAAAATAGATAAAGTTTAAAGAAAAGCAATGCAAAGTTTAAGGATAGTCAAAAGTTTGTAAAAATAATAAATAAATATGAAATCTAAGCAAGGTTAATATAGGAAAATATGTAGGTAAATTGATATTTAAGAAGGTTGTTGGCAGCAAACGGCAAATTGGAGATGATATTAAATATTAATGTCATTAAACACACACACACACCATACATAATAACATAACCTTATAACCTCCCGCAAATACATACTATCAACAAATCAACAAGTGTCGAATGAAATAGAAACATTGCGTTTAAGTGAAACTCTCTGCACGAACTTGATAAATTTACTCTGACTAAAATTAATTACTCAGTAATTAACTCAGTAAATTAACAATAATTTACTCAGGAATAAAAGTAATATAACATGCTGCGACGGATAAAATACCAGATGTTATCCAGCATTGCGGACTCATCCTCATATTCAAATAGAAAGAATTCAGAAGTAATTTCAGTGGCTCCAATCGTCCAGGATGGTGGTGAGATGTTTTTTGTACGTATCTTAAGATCAGAAGACCTGAGGTAGATCTTATTTTGCTTTTCAAGATTACCCACAGTTCGTTAGATAGTGGTGACCTGCTGTCTAGAGTCAAGTTTCAGGTCCCTTCAGGTTCGCTGAAGAAATATCATGAATTTTATGAAGGCCACCACACACGAATTTCTTCCATTAGTGGAGTATAGTGTGACAAATTTGTAGAGTGTAGAATCTTAATGTTCTGGGTAATATGAATTTAGGTTTCCAAAATATTTAAAAGATATTTATAGAACATTAAAGACATTAGTGATTTTTAATGATTTTTTTTTTCATAAATGACTATTGTCATTGTAAATGACTATTATGTAAGAATTGTGTCAGAGTAACATCAAAATTTACAGGATTATATTGTTCCAAACTCGTTGAGAATCTAAAAAAAAAAAATAAATAAATAAATAAAAACGATTTATACAAAGTTTATTTTGAACTGCATAATAATTTAATTACTAAAATTACTATTTACTACAAATAAGTATAGTATCATTTAAATGAATTAAATTAAATTTTTTGAAAACTGATTTAATTACGTTCTTATGTTTTTTGTCTTATACGTATTTCAAATATGTATTATTTTCATGATAATATAAGAAGTTAATTAATATTTTTAATAAAATATAATAATTTTATTTGTATAGTATTTCAAAAACTATTAATAAAAACAGCCAAGTTTAATGTGTTGACTTCGTAAAATTGTTTCGTGGAAACTAATCCAGTTAGCAGTTGGCAACTGACGAAATTTGATTGGTGTCCCACTCTGTAGGCAGTTGAGAGAAACACTAAGCTAGTTTTCTGTTTGATTTTTTTATTTTTTAACTTAATTCAAGAGACCTGAAAGAAATAAAATTTAATTACATTAAACGCTTGTCCATGGTGATTATGATACTTATTCATTTTGCACCAACATGATGTAATTCCCTTGAAAGTAGCTTAAATTTTAATTATTTTTTTTTATTTTTTTAGTAATAATACAATATTAAGTTCGTTTAAATTTACATGTTGAAACTATTTAGAAGCTCGTTTCTACCATCTTTTATTGGAATATTCATATTACTATTTTTTTCTTTCTTTTTTTTTTTGAAAAATGAAAACAAAGAACTCAATGAATTTTTTTTTTTTAATTTATATTCAATAATTATTACAACTGCATTAATGTACGGTAGAGTTCGTGTATATAAAGTAGCTTTTTGTTCAGGTCAGTGAAACTTTAGAGCATTGTCCAAAAAAATCTTTTAAAATAATCTAAAGCTTTCGTTGAAAGATTCATTTGTCTTTTTTTGGGAGGATTCCATGTTGTCAATTATAAGAAAAATGAGTGGAATGGGTAGGAAAAAGGGGGGATTAAACAGATGGGCAATATGGAAAGGCTCCGGGCTCTATGACCCATGATGTTCGCACGCCTTAAATTAAAAAAAAGAACATATTTTTTAGAGAATTGATTTTTGGAGCTTCTGTGGAAGCAGTGACCTGTCTCACTGTTACGTGCTAGTTCAGGATATTATATACGATTCTAACTAGTATAGACGATAATATGCACTCAGCCACAAACTAATTGGGTCACTAAAATTTTTCTATATGCCTAATTTTACACAATAACTATGTACTTTGTAATAACTTTGGTATATTTATGTTTATAACTGATCTAAATATTATTTACAATACTTTACTCACAAAAATTCCTCTAACTTTTTTCAGAATAAAAATTGAAAACATGAGAAATTCATTTACTGTGATTTTATCATTAAATTACTTTTTATTGGCTTAACATTATTAAGAGAAAAATGATTATTTTTTTTGAGGATACCGTTAGAGCAGTCGCTTTTGCGGAGAAATGCTATAGCGTAAGATATGTGGCGGAAAGTTGAAGTCTGTCCCGTTGTACGAATCATCGAACATTCGGTACATTTCCGGGAAATTGGGGTGGGATACGGTCGCAGATCTGGAAGTAGCCCAGAAAGGATCACAACAGCTCGGGAACATCAACCGATTTCTTTCACTGCCAGTTCAATGCAATCGGTTTCTTATAGTTACAAAGTTCAAGGATAACTTATTACAAGTACGGCGAATCAGCGTGAGCTCAGAAACAGTTGGACGACGATTGCGAGAAGTAGGTCTGATGGCTAGCAGACCAGTATCAGGACCAATACTAACCAAGAACCAGGTTAGCTTTTGCCAATCAGCAATCTCCATTGGAATGTACAGCAATGGGGAGCAGTTCTCTTCACAGTTAAAACGAGATTTGGTTTGCCCTTTTCTCAGAGGGTCGAATTCGTGTGTGGAGAAGGCAGGAGGAGCGCTTCATTCAATGCACAAGTAGCAGAAGTGTTTTTTTTGCAACCTTTAACAAATTATGGTGTGGGGTGAGATAAGTTTGGAAGTACGCACTGAGTTAATTGTTGTTGAAAATGATGCAATAACCGCTGCAAGATATCAGAGACATTTTCCGTGGTAGCCTGCTTCATTTTGTGGTCATCGACCGGTTTCGGGCGTTCGCCCATCTTCAGGATGTGTTTTGTCAGTCAATGTGATAACACGTACTTGCACAGAGCAAATTCAGTTTATACACTCAATAGTATAAACTAAATTTGCTCTGTGCAAGCCTGTGTTATCACACTGTCTAACAAAACGCATCCTGAAGATGGGCGAACGCCCGAAACCGGTCGATGACCACAAAATGAAACAAGTTACCACGGAAAATGTCTCTGATGCTTTCCAGCTCTGCGGAACCAACCACCACAACAACCCTGCAAGATATGTTGAAGAAGTTCTTCAAGGGGTCAGTGAGATCGTTTGCTTCATTTTTCGAGGCAAGTTTCATGCAAATGCATGATTAACGCCCGACAACACATAATCGTCATTCGCTTCTTGGAGCATATCGGTATAAATGTGGTCGATTGGCCAGCACTTTCTTCAGTCACAAGAATCCTATAGTACATCTAGGGGACATGCTCAAAAGGCGTGTTAAAACCAACAAGTAGAATGGGATGCCGTTCGACAAAAGACCGTTAAAAACCTGATCGCATCGATGTCCCCCGCCGAATCAGGCCGGTTAGTATTTGCAAGTGAGAAAAATCGAAAC
The DNA here is from genome assembly GCA_011037195.1 of Triatoma infestans. Classification (NCBI taxonomy): domain Eukaryota; kingdom Metazoa; phylum Arthropoda; class Insecta; order Hemiptera; family Reduviidae; genus Triatoma; species Triatoma infestans. The sequence goes on along the minus strand of JAAEAF010000250.1, from coordinate 59,363 downwards.
ATATCAAAATTTTGTAAACAAAAACAATTTTTAATTTTTTTATTCCTTTTCATTTTTAATTTTTTTTACATCAATCCAAATAAATATTGTAAAAAATTAACACTACAAGATATTATTTAACTAACGAATTTTATTAAAAATAGATTGTTGCAATTTACGTAATTAATAATGGAAAAAACTAATCGTCCCATTTGTTTGTAGCTGAAGTTACTTAAAAAAAAAAAATACCAAAAAAAATAATCGGTAACCGGAAACGCAATTTGCAATTTTGCAGGTTATGGATTTCTGATGACGTAGTAATTTCCCCTACTAATATAAAATATTATTTAGAGCTGATGTCTCTTGGCGCTTATATGCATTGTTAACGCTACCATTAAAATAAATACCTTAAAATATGAGGCATGTAAAATATTCAATTTAATATTAAGTTTCGTGACAAGAATCACCAGTTTTAGTTGTCCATTTGAACTGGATAACAAACTACTTTCGTCATGGCTTTTTATGAATATCTCCAATTGTTTTTGCAATTTGCTTTTCAGCAACGACATTGAAACGCTGTGAAAAATAGTCACCCCGGAAGGAAACCTTAAAAACTTTCTAGAATAATCATCAGTTGTTTGCTCCCTTAGCCTCATGATTTTTTTTTCAAATCACAATAACTTAAGTTATAAATCTATTCCTTTTGATGTCATATCAAGTTGTATAAATTTTCAGTTTTTCTTTGGTTCTAAAGCTGATAAACTTCTGGTTCAAATGTACAAAAATGTTTTCAAAAAAAAAAAAAAATTTAAGCCGCCAGGATGTATTTAAAAAAAAATTATACAATTCTTACATGTTTAGTATACGATTCATTCTTATTCTCTTTGTAAAAATATCACTTAATCATTGAATTATAATAAATAATAAATTTCAAGAAATATATATGTGGATGTCCAAATCTATACTGTTAGGTATTTAATATTTATTACAAGTTATCTAATATGCCCAAATAATATGTTTATTACTATAAACACATAACACAAGATGTTTATATAAATAATACCAGTATTTATGTTTATAGTCATATTAATTAAGATTTATCGTTAAACTGACGTAAAGATTTATTATCTAGAATATTATTATATTTTAATCTGTCTGAAAATTTATGTAGAAATAAAATTAATAAATCTTCTTAAATAATTGGTAAAGTGTTATTTATGTTCCACATTACTTTGTGCGTACTTTGAGAATTTATTCGTAGACTTATTTATTAAAATTTTTCTGCAAATCGAAAGAAATGATGTCATTACAAGGAATTTTTTTTTTAATACATAATTTTATTTCTTTATTCTAGTATTATTTTTTAATATATATTTTGAAAGAGATTGGTGAATCAGAGAATTTTGTCCAGTGATAGCCTGCAGCCATAATTTATTATTATTAGCCTGCGGGGAGGGAAACCCTACCTATCCAAAGCCTCACTGGGCCCATATAGCTACCCCAAGAAAAACAACAACAAACCGGGTCTAGAACAAATATCCAGACCCGGATCTAATCCATCTAAGATTCACCGCAGTCCCAATAAAACGGACAATAACCTTAAGCGGAAATAGCCTAAGCTCTTCTACAGACATCCTATTCCGATCAAAGGTCCTGAACCTAATTTCCTCACAACCTAGGCAATCAGTCATAAGATGGATGGATGTTTCCTCCTCTGTCTCACAGACTCTACAAAATGGATCCCGCATGAGCCCCATTATGTAGCGATGTCTCCTTAAACCACAATGTCCAGTAAGAGATCCAACCAGATGCGTGAGAGCGCTCCGTGAAAAACACAGCAACGTCTCACTAATGGCCTTGTCCGGACCCCCGATGAGCATTTTGGACTGCCGAAAACCAACTGAGCTCATCCATAAGGATGAATGCTGTGAAGCTGTCCATGTATGGAAGCCTGACAGACATGTCCCAACAGCAGGCTCGGGACCAATGAAAGGAAGAGAGGCGCCTAATTTGGGCAAACCTATCCACCTCTCATTCCCAAAAAATTCCCATGTGTCCTTCAGAGAAGAAAGCTTTCCTAGGCTTGTTAGAACATATAACACCAACCTGGAAGTGAAGACACATGAACTCACGCCTTCAGCGCACCGGGCGTCGAGCAGATACAAACACCTTTTAAGTTAGTGTTAAGACCCTCTCATCCAAGACACAACAAAGAATATCATAAACCTCAGTCTGGTTGACCGTGGTCCATTCACCAGAGATACTATCAAATGATCTCCGTCTCAAAATAGACCGCAGCTCCAGACCTACCATCCATTCTGGAACCGTTCATGTAACACTGGAATTAATTATCACGTATCACGCCAGACGAACCCAATCTTGACCAATCTTCCCTAGAGCGTAACCTGACACTGGAAGAATGCTCGAAAACAAAAGTCTTCAACATTCTATTAGAGGGAAAACCTGTAACAGGAACCTTCAAAAGCATCTCGCGATGAATGGTAGAGTGACCATATCGCTTACCCTGCCAAAAACCAGCCTGATTAATTCTATAACCGGCTTTCATTGCCATAGTTTTCACCTCTACAAAGAGCGGTGGAATTCCTAGTAAAGTCACCATTGCAGTTGTAGGCGTGGTCCGCATCGCACCGGTCACCGCCAGACAAGCCAGCCTACAGCCATGCATCATTTTGGGGTCTTCTGCCTGTACAATATTTCTGCAAGAATTCGCCCACTATAGGATGTATCGATAAACAGTATGGTATTGCATACTAGTTAAAGCCAAGACATACAGGATTTTGTACAGACAAATCCCAGTAAAGTCGATCTATTTTTTGTGGAATGCATTTTTTTTCTTTTACTTTCTCTTACTAGGTAATGCGATAGTTTCAAATATTTTCAAATTAAGTTTTCACCGGAAATACGTTGTTTGACGGCTAGTGAATACGAAAAAATTGTTTTTAACGAATGGTCTCTAGATTAGATTAGATTCTTTGGGGGGATTGGTTCTTCAGCCTGCGCCACCCATGGGTTTATTGTGGCACCCCCCTAAGTTGGAGATCCTACCCCCGTCCTGTCCTTCATCAAACTGTGGACTCTGGGGAGGTCTCCCCAGGTGGCCTGTAGGCCCCAGCTTTTCTTCTCCGAAGAGGCGGTACCTCAGCCATACTAGCCCCTCGCACTGACATAGCACGTGCAGTGCTGTTTCCTCTTCTACCTGACAAAACATACACAGGCTATCCGTTAGAAGGCCCATGCGATGCGTCGGCTTATTAAGTCTGCAATGGCCAGTGAGAACGCCAACTGCCATCCTTATGGCCACCCGGCCTAGTTGGACTAATTCTGCAGTTAGCCTGCGCGAGTAGCTATAAATAAACGTTTTTCGTCTGCCTCTGGCCTGGGGTTTTAACCCACCATTCCCTTGATCGGTCGTGCATCCATGTCCTGATGGATGCACTCCTGAGGCATCTTGAGACACCACAGAACGGTTCCGGCACCTGGATAAGTGATCCAATGGAACCCTGCCGGGCCAAACGATTTGCCGCCTCATTGCCTCTGTGACCCGAGTGCCCAGGTACCCAAACCAGGAAGACCTTATTGTGGCTACTAATTTCCCTAGTGCACCTAGGCAGTCCCACACCAGCCTTGAGCTGATCTCCCACGAGTCAATTGCCCGCAGAGCAGCCTGGCTATCCGAATAAATGACGATTCTGGAATTATGCACTCCGCGTCTTCTTATTTCGGCGGCGCAGGTAAGAAAACCGACTAGCTTCACCCGAAAGACCGCAGCTAGCCTTCCCTGGCTCATCGAGATATTACAGATCGGATAAGCCCCGTATCCGCCGGCTCCCACTCCTTCTTCAATCTGAGACCCGTCCATATACTACAGAATAATAATAATAATAATAGTACTTTATTTTCAAAATAGCAAAAGTAAACAAGCACTGTACAGCATGGAAAAATCCGTCTGCTGGAGGTTGATGTAAAAACAAAACAAAAATTTAATTGTACAGAAAAGTAAAGTAGAAAAATTAATAATGAGTGTAATAATGGAACCAATGAATATATGATGATAAATAATATTATCCACTGCTATAAGCTTCCACTGTCTATATTCCACATGGCTATATGTATAGAATTAGTACGTTATAAAATTAAAGCAAATATTTACAAAGAAAGCTAAAACTTAAATTGCTTATTTAGATTCTGGCGATACTTCCACGAAGTGCGAGCAAATTAAATAACTTTGCGGTAGGAAAATTTAACATCTCAATCAATTCGGCTGTTGTCAAAACGGGACTACCGAGATACAAAACTCTAAATTCAGATAAAACAGTGCACTCCGCCATGAAATGAACAGTATCTTCTTTAATCCGAGCGTTACACATTGAACAGAGTACATTTTCCTTCTCTATGAAAGGAATAAAATTCAAATACAAGAGCTCACCTCTAATTTTAAACAGCCAACGTAATTCTCGCAAAGTTAGCTCGCTCGTGTTCTTGTTTATGGCTCATGTTCTTGTTTATACCACATAGATTCACCTAAAATTGGCGGCCCGTTCTTCCAAGCTCCTCTGTCTAATATCAAGACTTTGAAGGGTTTTTGGAAGCCGTATATAGGAGTCATTACATCCAAAGGCAGACCTAGAATCGGATCTGCCTCCAACTCCTCGCATAGTTTCTGGTATTTCCCGCTATGCCTGGGATAAATAGGAGCTTGCCCCTGTTGCAGTGGAGCTACGACTGCTCTTGCAACGCCTTGAACTTAGATGTGGAATGGTGTAAGGTTTAGAAGAACCTCGAAGGCCGCAGGGGGGGTAGTGCTCAGGCAAGCCAGCCTTTGAACACTTCCAAGCGCCGCACCCCCCCTGCAAGATCTTTGTCCACCACACCACCGCCCCGTGGGTTACCATTGGTCTCATTACACTGGTATAAATCCACAGGGTCATCTTCGGGCTTAATCCCCAACTTTTCGAGGACGAAATTTGGCGAGTGAACCGATTTCTGCTATCCAAGCTTGATGAGACGAGCAAGAAATGGGGATTTGAGAGAGATTATGAGATTACGATTGGTAGTATAGGGGATGATAACCTCACGAGGCCAACGGAGTCGGGCAGCGGTATTATTCGCTGCTATTCAGATGGCTCTAGGCAGGAGGGTACTGGCCTGTCGGGGGCGGGAGCATGGTTTCAGGAGTTGGATAGAGGGAGTTCGGTGGCCTTGGGTGGTTTGGCCACCGTTTTCCAGTCTGAGGTGGTGGGCATCATTGAATGCAGCCACCTTGTGGGGGAGTGGCTAGGAGAGTTTAAGGAAGTGCGGATTTTCTCCGATATTCAAGCCGCACTAAGGGCTTTGAGTAAGCCTTGGTGGAGTTCGAAATTAGTGGGAGAATGTAGGAGAAGGCTTAACGCTTTGGCTCGGAGGGGTAAGGTGCATCTCTATTGGATACCCGGACATGCGGGTATAGAGGGCAATGAGAGGGCGGATCGGCTGGCCAGGGAGGGATCATCACTACCATTTTGTGGTCCTGAACCAGCCCTGGCCGTTACAAAGACGTTTCGCGACAAACAGATTAGACTTTGGGAGACGAGAGCTTTGGAGAAACGCTGGGGGGGACACGCAGGGGTGCTCCAAGCCAAAAGATTTATAAAGGCAAGCAAGCAGGGAATCTCGGAGTATCTCCTGTCTCTTAGTAGGACGGGTTTGAGGACCTTGGTAGGAATAGTGATTGGACACACTTGGGTGCACAGTCACTTGTTTAACATAGGGAGGACGCGGAGTCCCATTTGTCAGAATTGTGATGACGGAGTTAGGGAAACGGTGTATCACTACCTATGTCAGTGTCCCCATTTCGCCGGAACTAGGTTTCGTATATTTGGGAGGACACCACTCTCGCAGGATTGCCTGGGCGAGTTGGAGTTTGGGGATATCTTGAGATATTGCAGATTAACCGGCAAGTTACCGGGGGAGATTAATTAAGGGGTTACGGGGGGTATCGGGGGGATAAGAGCCACATAGGCTTAGGTCCCGCGCCATTAGTGCACCCGAACTATAATAATAATAATCCCCAACTTTTACCACATAGCCTCCTGCACTTACCCATGGCGATTTTGGCTTTGTGTGTGGTAATATTAATGTGAGAATTCCATGTCAGCCTTCCGGTCAATTTGGTCTCTAAGAGTGAGAGAGAGAGAGAGAGAGAGAGAGAGTGTGTATGTACAAGTGTGAACAAAATATCTCAAAAACTGTAAAACTGCAGGAAGCTCAAATTTAGTATTCCGTCCAGATATTACTCCACTATAGCATCTGACACAAATATTTCGGGCAAAATCCATCAACCGGAAGTTGTTTTCAGTTTTTCGCATTTTTTCGAAAACGGATCTAACGATTTTTTTTTTTTTTTTTTAATTACTTATTCTATCTACGATCATAAATGCGATCGTACATATCACTTTTATTTGATACATTTTACCGGAAAAATTGACTTTTTGAGAGATTCAGTAGCGTTAAGCTTTCCCAAGTACTACTTCAGTACAGTGTACGGTTCTGCCACCTCTATAATATTAATAAACATTACTAACATTGTTAGAACACCAGATTGGAAAAAAATCGATTAATCGGAAGTGCGATTTTGAGAATAGATTTTTAAAATCTTTGGATTTAAATTATTAAAAAAAAGAGCTATAACGATTTCTTTTAAACTTGGACTCCACCACATGCACAGATATAAACCTATCACTTTTATTTCCTGAAAGAATTGTTTTTAGACTTTTGAGGAATCCGAAAAATTCCTAGTAGACTGCACTCTCTGCTACGAGCAAATCTCGTAGCCATTTACGTTTCAGGCATCGGGGAGATTTGTCAAGAATGGTTCGGGCCGAAAGACGACGGACAGGAAGGATAATGATGAGCTGCATGAAATTTGTTATATGGGGTTTTAATAACTTCTTGTAGGAATCTTATGTCCAAGGCATGTGTGGATTTTTGTGTTGGATACATAGTGGAGAGCATTGATAATGATGCTAAGGATTTTGGATTGGATAGGTTAGAACGCTTAGTTGACCCCGTACAGTTTGATTCCATGTACCCAAATAGGTTTTAAGATTGCTCTGTACAGATGGGTGTTTTGTTTTGTAGAGTGTGTTTCGAATTACTGTCCACTAAGTCTTTTTAGTAGTCTGAATCATTTATTAAGTTCTTTTCTTTTGAGTCGTGTATTTGGATTTCATGTAAAAAATTTAAAGCCGACAACATCAGCATCAGGAAGAGGGATACCTTATGGTCAATCGGAGGAGAGGTAATGTGAAGCAGAGTTATTTTGAATGATATATTGATATATTATTGTTATGAAGAAATTTGGTGAGGATCAATCAAGAAGAAACAATCAATTATGCCAACGTTTCGACAGAGTTTCCTGTCTTTAGCAAGACTTTAATATATAGATAATCTTGAAGATGTGGAACATTAAAACAACATATTTTATAGCACAGAAACATAAAGAAAGAAAATTAAAAATTACTAGTTATTATTCTAAATGGATTTAGAACAAGGATTTGGAATTTAGAAGACCGATCCTCTCCAAATTTCTTTATAACATAATACATCCCCGGTCAACTAAAATACTTTTATATATGTCCTCATTTAGTTTGATTCTATAAGTTTCAAACCATGATTGAAGAGATGAAAGATGAGATATTACAGGATAAGTTTGAATAGAAATATCGTCTGCAAAGTAGGAAATAATTCGTAAGTGGCAGTCTCATTGTATTCAAGCAAAAATTCAGTTGAGGGAAATGTCAATCTTAACATCTTCAAATGAAAAATAAAGTATGCTCTTAAAGTTCACTCCTATCCTACCCTAAAGAGCTCCTGAAGAAGGGTACCAATGGTACCTGAAACGCAGAGCAACAAAAAATTTGTTTTATATAAAAACTTCTCTGGCCATTGTCGTTATATCTCATTAACATTTTCAACTATTTAGTTAGTTAATCGTCGATTCTATAAAATATAAATCAACAACTAAAATCGAATGTTTTGAAATAATAATAAGCCGATTTTTCTATACGTAGCTACAATAAAATTAAATTCTATACAACAACGTTTTTAGTTTAAAATTTTTATTACCTACCATTAAATACAAAATATATTGCTTTACAATAAATAAATAAAGCTATATATATTAATATTTAACGAAGATAACACAAAGTAAAATTCTATTCTGCATATTTTAAGCAAACTAAATTAAATAGTAGAAAATAAATCATTAAAAATTGAACCTAATTAATCTAATAAAATAAATAAACAAACAGAATACATCAAAAATCATTTAGCAATATTCAAATAAATAATCCTTTAGAATTATATTTAAAAAAGAAATTAAATAAACTTCAAATGAATTATAATTTGTAAACTAATAGTGAACAATAAATCATGTGGCACGCTATTAAATTTCTATTGCAACTATATTATATCTCATGTTGTGGTGGAGGGGGGTGACTGGAATAGAGAAGTGCGGCAGACATCCTAGTTATATGAATCACATCTGCATACATTTGAAATTGATAAATTAATAATTTATTGGTTTTTTTTTTAGTCGGCCGTATAAACTAGGCGGTCTCTAGCTACAACTAGTTACCCACGTGTCTTCTTAGCTAAGCTACATAATATGTAAGTTAGTGACACGTGGATTCTATGATGAAATCCTATGGCTTAGGCCTTTCATTTCTTCTATTAGCTACTTAAATTATATACACATAATAAATATGTATATATATATAATATATATATATATTTAGAGTGACAGAGAATCAACTAATGATGAAACGTAAAGACATACATGTCCTATATTTATTTCAATATTTTATATAATTGACCTTCGGTCTAGAACACCAAATTCTCGCAATCTACGGCTCACCTGAATTCTCTTCAACAATAGTTCAACAAATGGGGAATCAAAATCAGTGCTGAAAAGAGCAAAACCATTTCTTTCACTCTCTCCGACGACTCATTGCTGCTCCCGTTTATTATGAAAATGTCGCCTTACCACCAGTACAAAAAGATCGCTATTTAGGACTATACTTGGAATCCATATACTAGACTCAAACGACATGCACTATTTCAACGTTACAAAATCCCGATGCGATAACTTGACAATCGTTATGACTTAACCCTGGAGTGGTAACGTTAAAAAAAAAATCTGGTATGGAACACTCACACAACTTTCTCATACTCCAGTTCTCAAAATTATAATTGACAAATTTTATAGTTTGTGTAATAGCATCCACCAGAGAGACCAGAGAGAAGACAGGCCCTCTCTGGTTAACAGAAACTGCTCACTGATTTAAGCAGGCTGAGTGGGAGAACCTGAGTATATAAGCCAGTGGGAATCTATCTAATGGAGTTGTTGAGAGAAATAAGGTTTGATTGAATGGACGAGATATGAAGATACTATTATAATGTAGCTATAAGTTTCTATTAACTGCCCTGGACTTTATAATGAAACTGATAGAATAAAAGGTGGAAGTAGAGACATGATACGACGCGATGTATGGTTGAATCTGATAGATCCTTAGATAGATTCCCACTGGCTTGTATACACAGCTTCTCCCACTCTAGCCTGCCTAAGTCAGAGAGTAGTCTCTATTAACCAGAGAGGGCCTGTCTTCTCTCTATTCTCTCTGCTGGATGCTATTACATTTGTGTACCAAATTTAACGAAATTCGTCGAAAACTGAAAAAACGGTTCAGTAAAAGTGCACTTCCTCCAGTTTACTAATTTTCTTGAAACTCGGAATTTTAGCAATCTATTTATTTATAATTAATTTTTGTTTGGATGATAGAATTGTATAATCAACTATGATAGCACTTTAGAGGTAGCTGTAACCCCACCCCTCCCCTAAAAGTGCCCTTAAATGAATTTTCCCAAAAAAATGTTTCAAATAAAAGTTATAGTTCTTGTATGTGTAGTTGATATACCAAGTTTAAAGAAAATCGTCGGAGCCATTTTTGAGAAAGTCGCAAAAACGTAAAAAAGAACTAGTAAAGTGGTACTTCCGGTTGAGGAATTCTGACAGATAACATACTGTCAGATCACATGTTGATATCGACGGATAACGGAATATCGAGTTTACTTTCTAGGGTTTTTCGTTTTTGAGCTATGCTGTTCACATACATGCACTCACTCACTCACACACACACCATTTGCTAAAAACCACTTTTTTGGACTCAGGGGACCTCAAAACGGATATTTCCGGTGAAACTCAATATCGAAAATTTCACACGATTACAATACTTCCTCTTACTAGGAGTAAGAGAAAGTAATAGATACATAATTGGAAATATGGTGCATGCTTTGCCCCACAAGGAAAAAACATTTCTTATATTAAAAATAGTGCTATTAAACATAGATAATAAATAAAATTTAATAAGAAGCCATAAAAAAATTGTTTGAAGAAACAGAAACCAGAAAAAAATTGTGAAATATAACAAATCTCTGGCTTTTCCCTCCAGGTGAGGTTTGATGAGAAGAATATTTCTTGCTGGTGTCCTACCTTGTTTATTGGGAGGCACAGTTGACCAGCAACATCATTTTTTTCCATTCATCAAGTTTGCTTTTGGTTGAATTATATTACGAGAGACAGCAGGCTTAACTTGTTTATTTTCATCCCGTTTTTTATTGTATTTTTTTTTACATTTTTTGACATTGTTATTGCTTCATTGTCTCCATCTGTTGTTTGAGACTTGTCATCTTTTATTGCCGTTTTTCTTTTTAACTTTTTAAGTTGTAATTTACAAGCTGGATCACCAGAAGATAAATACTCATCTTCAGAAATATCAGGGGAGAAAAAGTCATTCATAACATCATCTTCCTTAAAATTATACTGGGCTTCTTCATTATTTGAAAGATCGTCAAACTCACTATCATGAGTAACCTCAATTTGTCTTCTGCATGTATTAAGTCATCATCCTTTCCAGAACGAAATAATCTATCTGTATCCATTGAAAAAGAACTTTAAACCCTTTAAAATGTCCTTAAAAAAAAAGAACACTAAAAATAACAGAAATCAACTTTCATAAAAGGGGTTCCCCGATAACGCTGTACGCACTAATAGGTAATGTTAACGATTAAAATCACGCTTCAACTGAGAGACTACACTTGATTAAAAGAAAAGTCATGAGAGGCCATCATAAAGTTGTCAGTGTTGCCATCATAAAGTTACGGAAAAAAAAAATTCCCTGGGCATTGAGTGACCAGTGTTACCATTCCAGGGTCAACAATATTTAACCAACAAACTGTTAGTCTACAAAGTCATACTTAAACCTATTTAGGCTTACGGTGCAGAACAGTGTGGGGTACCGCAACATAATGCAACCACAGCAGAGAGAAGAGAGGCCCTCTCTGGTTAACAGAGACTACTCTCTGATTTAGGCAGGCTAGAATGGGAGAATCTGTGTATATAACCCAGTTGGAATTTATCTAGAAATATCTGTCAGATACAACCATACAACTGTACATCGCATCGTTTCATATCTTTACTCACACTATTCATTCTATCATTTTCATTATAAAATCCAGTGCAGTTAGTGTAAACTTAGCTACATTATATTAGTGTCTTCATATCTCGTTCATTTAATCAAACCTAATTTCTCTCCTCAACAACTCCATTATACGATCTAATATTATAATCGTATCCAAACTCTCCAATCTACGAGTAAAATCCTCCATAAAATCGTTTCAGTTCCTTTCTTTGTTTCCAACCATACAATCCATACAGATTTTTAAATATACCATACGCCCCGTCAAGAAATCATATTCCCTTACAATGAATTTCACTCATGTGAATACTTTTGTCCTTGAATTTGTATACCTCAGTAACCCTATAAATTCTATAGGAAGACTAAAATGTCCATGGCCTCGTGATCTCCTATTGTGTAAAATGGAGTTTCACTATTGAGTGATTTCTCCGCTTCGGTTTCTATTAATTGTCCACAATTAAATAAACTTACTATTGTTGTTCTTATAACAGGTTTAAATATGAATAAAAAAAAAAAAAAGCAAACAAACAAAAAATAAACGGTTAAATGGGAGTGCCACTTTAATAAAGAATCGGTTTTTGAGATTTTTTGGTAATTTTACTTTAAACTTGTGATTGTAACTGCATATCGCTTTTATTTGGAACTTTTTCCCACTAAAATTTCATTTTTGTTGTTCTGCGGAATCTGTGATATTTAGATTTTTAATGTTAATGGTGTCTGTGTTCAATTGACAATGCTTTTTAGATTGTACTACAATCACTTAAATTGCTACCTGCCCAATAGTAGATAATATATCCCCACCAATGCGATATTAGAGCAACTTTTATAATAATTGTATCAGATGTGGTAAGGGAAGGGAATAGCCAAGTTGTTAGCGTACGTCTCACGCGGAGCTCCAAGGTTCGAGTCCAGTTGTGCTACCCTTAAATTTTTTCTTCCTAGAAGCCTCTTAAAGCTCACTAATGGAAGTGCTGTCTTTAAGGAGAGAACACTGATCGGAGGCCGGCAGTGCATCTGGGCACCAATGACCATAGTTGTTGACGCGCCTTAAATAAAAAAATAAAATAAAAAAAAAAACTGTGTTAAGTGAAAGTCGTTTGAGTGTTTCACACCAGACTTATTTCTTCAACCAATCAAGTCATAGAAAAAACATAAAAACAAACAAAATAAACCTTCTTCAACAGATCTAATAATACTTTCTAATCTTGTATATATACATTTTTGCAAGGACATATATATATATTTTCGTCCTTGTCATTTTTTTTTTTTATTTAGTTTTTTTGCAATAAAATTATGGGTGTAATTTGTAAATATTTGATAAGAGAACACCTGGACCTTTTACCTTGGTTCTAGTAGCTACTACCAAAGGTATTCGTATTTTTCTTCTGGTCATGAAAACCAAAATAAAAATATCCGCAGACTATGGCTGTCATTCTTTATTTATTTATTTATTTTTTTGAGTTGAGTTTATTCCAAGTTGATGTAGATCAGGGGTTTAGACAACTATTAATTTTTATAAAACATAATGTATTCATATTTCTTTCTTTTTTACTTTTTCTTACTCTAATAAGAGGAATTATTGAAATCGTGTTAAAAAAGTTTGGATATCGAATTTTTTTCCGAAAATATATGTTTTGGGGGTCCAGGTGAGTCTGAAAAAAATGTTTTTTTTTTTTTGATGAATTTTTCCATGGTATCACCATGGAATCTGAACAGGAAGTTATTTGTCAAAATTCTTTCAGAGTGGATTTTTCATTTTTATTTTTTATTTTTTTTTGATCATTTTATTTGTCAAATTTCATTAAATTAATTTTATATATGGAGACCTATCACTTTTTATTTAAAACTTTTTGAAGAGAAAGTTCATTTAATGAAGATTTAGCGGAGAGGAAGGTTATGCTTTTTACAAAATGGACATTTTATTAGGTTTAGATTCTCCCATTAATATAAAATAGTAGACAAGAAAACATTTAGATGAGTAAATATACATATATAGGTGGATATATATGTATATATATATAGGTGGGCCGACGGCCAATAGGAGGAAGCTGGTGCTGACTACAACAAATGCAGGTATGTTGTACGGATGCGAAGTATGGGCTGGAGCTTTGAAACAAATCTTTATTAAGCGACTTCTAGCTGTGCAGCGCAGGGGCGCGCTAAGGATAATCAGTGCTTATAGCTCGGTATCCGAACCTGCTCCAATAGATTTAATGGCTTCGATGAGACGCTTCTGTTTACAGAACAGAGAACTAAGGAAGGAAGAGGCGACACGTATTGCGACGATCACCCTGCAGGAAGAGTGGAGGAGAACATGGAGTGTTGAAACTAGGGAAAGATGGACGCACCGATTGATCGGGGACACCATACTTATGCTCTATCCGGAATTTTGGCGAGGTAAACTTTTACCTCACCTAGATTCTGTCTGGACATGGGTATTTTATGGAGTACCTCTGTAGGAGGAAGAAGAAGAGGACATTGGTCACATGTATATACGGGGACGCTGATGTAGATGACGCCTATCACACGTTTTTCATCTGTAGTAGATGGAACACAGAAAGAGAAGAGCTGTGAAGAAGACCGGGAGGCTAACCCCAGAAAATCTGGTAGAGAAGATGCTAAAGATGCTACAGGTAAAAGAGGCCTGGAGCTTAATTGCGGTATACACCGAGTGCATCTTAAAACAGAAAGGAGAGAGTATGAGTAACTCCCATCAGTAGAGCAATGGATAGTAGAGCACAATACGAGGCGACTCCTCTGATGCAATCTCATAAGATGGTCCCAGAAAGGGGTTCCACGCCTGATTTAGAAGAGGGGGTTTTGTAGTGTAACAGCCCCCCTCCCCAAAAAATATGTAAATATATAAAACCCTATGGTGCAACAGCCCATGAAGGGCCCCAAGGCTTTTGAATAGGGGGCGTGTCGTAAGCACGCCGCAGTTCCCACCCCGTTTAGTTCCGGCCTTCGCTACCTAGGACGTTACTTACTGTAGCTTCTCACTTTTATCACGATGCTGGTCAGCACCGTCTTTGCCCTCACGGGAATCGAACCCTGAATTCTCCCACGAAAGGCGAGTGCCCTAGCCATTAGACCAACACTTGAGGACTACATATATATATGAGTATGTTAGTTACTATAAATCATTCACTGTATGAAACACAACAAAGCATGCATAATATTCTGCACCTGTTGAACATTCGATAAAAAATTTTGAAAAATAACGAAAGTCCAACAAAGATAAACTATTATTGCTGAATTACAAAGAACGAACATACAAACGTAATTGGAAGAAACAGCAATGGATGACAGGCATAACCCTGGACAGAAAACGCTGTATGTTGCACTCAAAATTGCTGAACATTGATTAATGTGTTGTCTCATTTATTTCTACTAATTATATATTTTTTTGAGATTTTTCAAAATGAAGTAACATTTGAAAAATTCAAATAATATTAAAATGCGCATACTGAAACAACGTGCCCTTCGGTGGGGCTTGTTGTTACATGCGGAGGGTATAAAATACATGTTTGGGTGTTTATTTTAAGGAAATAAGACAGAAATATGTTCAATAAACAAATTATCTGATCTTTATTTTAATAATAATAGCAGCTTGATTATGATCTAAACATGGATTTCTTAAATGCTTGAACATTCATTCTCTTTCTATTCACTGTCACTAGCCATCTCTAAGTCTGAGTTACAATTGTGGCAAATAAATCTAGAGTCATTTTTTAACACATTTTGAATGGGCCCATCTTTTGTACTACATGCATTCAACCCAATTTTCTCCACCTTTTGACTGCGACCATGGTTTTAGACATTTCAGGCACAGCCAGTCCCCATCTTCTTCGCCGGAACTTGATGTTAGCAAATTATTTTTTCGATTCTTGTTCGCAGCTTTGGAGACACAGATTTTCTTTTTTTTAGAATTGCCAACTTTCTCGTTTTTCTTTTTCTTTTTGGCTTCATTTCTTTCAAGATCTGCTATGATTTGATTTAAGATATGCAGTGGGGCAAGTTGTTACTCTGTAAAAACATGCTCCAACCAAGTGACGCTATTTCACTAATTAATCCGTAAACACATAGGTCAAAGAATACTAGCGCAACCATATTGGATTGAAATGATTTGTTAAGGATGTATGAATGACAGCATAAGTATGAAAGCCCCTTAACCTTTAGTAGTTTTCAGTTTCTCAGCTTTCGGTTTCAATAATAAATTGTAGCTTTCACTATGATATTTCGAGGAAAGTCACACAATGCCGCCATATGCAACAGAATCTTAGCGGGAACTGATTACAACAAACAGCACTCGCATATATCTCAACTTTGACCACTTAGGAAGTGTTTCTCTCAGCTGATTTTTAAAAATTGCACTGTAACAACATGCCCCACCCTACCCTACTTAGTACACATCTTCTTCTTCTTCTTCCTAGCGCTACGGCCCATTGAGGACCAAGGTTTGCTCAACAATTCTCCCCCATTCCTCTCTATCAACTGCCTCCCTCCTCCATCTTTTGACTCCAATCCTCCTCTACGTGCTCCAGCCACCTCATACGTGGCCTTCCTTTCATTCTCAATCCCCCAATCCTTGCCATATAACATTTTTTTGGGAACTCTTCCTATTCCCATCCTCTCCACATGACCCAACCATCTTAATCTATTCTTTTTAACAGTAGCAACTATGTCCGGCTGGCTATACTTTACTCTAATTTCAGAGTTGCTCAAAATTTTAATTTGATCGTTAACCCACTTCGGACCATTTATTTTCCTTACTAATTTCCTTTCCCATACGTTGAGAAGTCTCTCACTCGCTTTTGTGAGGACCCACACTTCGCTGCCATACCATGACTACCGGTCGTATTATGGTCTTATACACTAACACTCTCATACTAAGAGGTAGTGTGTTGAAATTTAAAACCTTCTGCACTGCATAGTAACAACGATTCCCTGCAGGCATCCTTGCTTTTATTTCTGTTACCATGTCATTATCTGCAGTAAATAACGTCCCAAGATATTTAAATTCTTGTTCGACCGGAAATTCATGCTGAAGAAACTTTATCGTTGATTGTCCTCTTCTAGGAGATTCCAGCGACAATCTCACTTACGCGGTTTTAAGGTCATTTATTTTAAGCCCCCGACTACTAGCTCCCTTATCAAATTCTTCAAGAACTCCAGACATTGCTGACAATGTTCTGGATGAAATGACCACGCCATCAGCGTAGGCCATTTGCTGAGTCAGCCGGGTGCATATCGTCCCTCCTGGGTTCGGCGGATGTTCCTCATCACACCTTCCATTACAAAGTTAAAAATGGTTGGAGCTAGTGGGTCACCTTGCCTTATGCCACAGCCTACAGTGAATTCATTAGTCCAGGCTATTCCGTTCTTTGACCCGACACTTGGTACCTTGGAGAGTCATTCGACACAGGCGAATTAATTTTCTTGGGTATTCCAAATTGTACCATATCTTTAAAAAAATCATTGTATAATACAAAATATACATAATATATGCATAATATACACATATTTATACATAATTCACATATGTATACATAATACAAAATCTACATAATACACATATGCATAAAATCTACTTAATATATACATATATAAAAACTTTGGGATAGCTACATAGGGGCTTTGGATAGTGTAGGATTTGGTCCCTTCCCCAAAGACACTATAATAATAATAATAATAAGTTGGATCTTTTTGTAAATTTTCGTTATTGAGATATTAATAACATATTTATAAAATACGCACTCATATGTGTGTGTGTATGTGTGTGTGCGCGCGCGCATGTGTAATCGAAGAATCAGTTGTAAATTATATCTGCAAAATGAACTGCTTATTTTTGCAATTACATAAAACCTGCTTTGCTTGTCTCAGGTATATAAAAATAAGAACTGTAAATAGAACCTTTCATACAAGTTAATGACATTAAATTATATAAAATAAAAAAAAATTATCTTAAAAGAAAAAAATAATTAAAAAAAATAAATAAATAAATAAATATGAGGAATGGAGAGGATTTATTACAATTAATTTTAGGAAGAAGAATATCGAGTTGAGAGGCTGTTGAAGGCATACCATATTGTAATTTTTATACTTGAAATAAAGTTTACAAAAAAAAAAAACAACAATTCATTCACCTTTTTAAAGTTAGCGTGCAGGTGTAACAAAACTTATTAAAAAATAAATAAATAAAAATAAAATAAATAAATAAATAATCGGACGCTTCATCGTATTATTTATCAGAAGGGAGTAATCATTTGTTGGATAATATTATTGAGCGTTGGCAACTTCGTCTAATTTGGCAAAAAATAGAAATAAAAACAATGAGTTTTTTCGTTGCAGGTGTAGCCTAGTGTGTGTGTAGATGATTGCCGAAAAAGAAGTTGCAAAAAAACGAAAAGGAAAAGAGATAGAAGAACAAGTAGATTTGGCAGGAGTAAGGTGAGGAGTTAACACACAAAAAAAAAAGTGCATGGCCAGGTGAAACGAACTTTTAAGACGAAGTAGAAGAGGAAGATGTGGATGACCAAGTAGAAAAAGTAAAAATAATTTAAACATGGGGTTAGCATGGGGTATTTGACAGTGCTCAAGGGCAACCGAGGATTACCCTTTTGGCTATTTGTTCATTAATTTTTTTGGACAACAATAACAATCTTTGGCCTATGTTTAATTCAATTGAATATTATGTTTAACTAATTTCTACGGATATTTAAGAAGACAGATTTGTAGATGATAATTTGCAATTCACCTGCTTGTTATAAAATATTTAATTTCAGCTGATGATTAGTATTACATTGTAATTAGAAATTATTGGCATTCACTGCTTGATTATTATAACAAAATTTATAATTTGTATATATAATTATATGATTAAAATAGTCGCAACTTATAAATGTTTTAACAGTTAATAGATTTGTTTTTTTTTTGTTTTACTTTCTCTTACTCCTAGTAAGAGAAAGTATTGTAATCGTGTCAAATTTTCGATATCGAGTTTTCACCGGAAATATCCATTTTGACGTACCCTGAGTCCAAAAAAGTGGTTTTTAGCAAATGGTCTGTGTGTGTGTGTGTACGTATGTTCAAACTTGATTTTACGTATAGGTATCACCATGGGATCTGACGGTGCGTTATGTGTCAATATTCTTCAACCGGAAGAACCACTTTACTATTTGTTTTTTTTTTACGTTTTTGCAATTTTCTCAAAAATGGCTCCGACAATTTTCTTTAAACTTTGCATATCAACTGCACGTACAAAGAGCTACAACTTTTATTTGTAACATTTCTCCAGGAAAATTCATTTAAGGGCACTTCTGGGGGAGAGGTGAGGTTAGGTTTTCTTCTTAACTGTTATTTCAGTTTATTAGACAATTCTGTCATCTAAATAATGTTAATTACAATTAAATATGTTGTTGAAATTCCGTGTTTGAAAAAAATCAGATAAGCGGAAGCGCGTTTGTTTTGACACTTTACTAAATGATTTTTTTTTTTCATTTTTTCGCGATTTTCTTAAAAATGGCTCCGTCTATTTTCTTGAAACTTCGTATACAAAATAAAAATGCAAAGATCTACATCTTTTATTTAAGACATTTCTCTGGAAAAATTCATGTAATGGTAGTTTTAGGGGAGAGGTGGGAGTTGCAGCTTCCCCTAAAGTGGTATCATAGTTGATTATACAATTCTATCTAACAAACAAAATTATTTAGAAATAAACAGATGACCAAAATTCCAAGTTCTAAGAAAATTGTAAGCCAGAAGTGCGCTTATACTGAACAGCTTTTTTCAGTTTTCTACGGATTTCGTTATATTTGGTACCACAAACTATAACATTTGTCAATTATAATTTTGAGAACAGGAGTAAGAGAAAGTTGTGTGAGTGTTTCACACCAGATTTTTTTATTTTATTTTTGTATTTGTTTACACTTTTGTATCATACGCATAGGCCAACCTCCCTCTGTATGTCAACTGATTAAACAGATGTAAATAAATAAAAGAAATAATTGTAACATTTTTCCCCGGGGAAATATGATATTTTATGGGAAGCATTAAGCTTTCCTCCAAAGTACTACTTCAATATTACAATGCATATAATATTAATATAATGTTAGAAGTAGTATTGGAATTCACAATTTTTGAAGAAAATCGGCTAAAAAGAAATTGCCACATTACAGAATAGGTTTTCAAGTATTTTTTTTTGTAAGTTTCTCAAAAAACTTCTATAACGATTTTTATTAAAAACTTAGAATCCAGATAATAATCTATCACTTTTATTTTAAACATTTTTCCAAATAAATTGATTTCAGCTAGTTTTACGGAATTCGTGGCGATATATTTATAATTTATAATCCCTTCTACTGTCTTCCACGATAAGTACTTGTCCATCCCCACCAGCAGAACATTTGTTATTTTATAGGAGTAGTAGTAAAGTCTCAAGAGACATTTTCCGTGGTAGCCTGCTTCATTTTGTGGTCATCGACCGGTTTAGGGCGTTCGCCCATCTTCAGGATAAATTACTCTGTACGAGTCTGTGTTGGCACACTGTCTGCAAAACGCATCCTGAAGATGGACGAACGCCCGAAACCGGTCGATGACCACAAAATGAAGCAGGCTACCACGGAAAATGTCTCTGATGCTTTCCAGCTCTGCGGAACCAACCACCACAACAAATAGTAGTAAAGTCTTTTATTATGAATTATTATTTGCATACATTTTTGTATATGTAATAACTACAGTATCATTCATAACCAAACAAAAAAAAGGATACACTTTATATATTTATTTTTTTTTTTTTTAAGACGATAACCATGATCATAAGACCGTCGGTGGAGCCTTTGGTGGACTAAAAAATAAAATAAAAAACAAAGACCATCCTAATTGAATTAATAATTATAAAATAAATTGATAAATTAGTAGAAAATAAACAAAAAAAAAAAATATAAAAAAATAATAAATAAATGAAAAAAAAATAGTAATACAATTTTAAAGAATAAAATGAGATAGTGCATATTTAAAGGAAAAATCAAATAAAATTAATACAGGAAATTAATCTATTAAACTAAATCTACGAGCCGATACAATATCAACATGGACGAATTTAAAAAAATTATCTTTAATAATGTAACATTTTTAAGAAAAAGGAAACAAACTTATAAAGACATACGTAATACTTTAAACAATCTGAGGTCGCGGAACTGAGAGGCAGAAATATGCAGGAACATCTGCAGGTGTAACATTTAATTGCCACTAGTGGACAATCAAAAAAATTAAAAATAAATAAATAAAAAGAATAAAATAAAATATATCTTTAGATGTATTTTAACCCTTGGCGAGAAGTATGTATTTCAGCAACGTATGTGGAAGTATAGGTCTGGAAGACCGCTATGTTAAAGGTTTCTCTTTGCAGACATTAGTGCACGAAAAATAGGCCGCCCACAGGGACCTGTTTTGAATAATGAAAACATGTTTTCACATCCCGATTTGTAAATCGACGTTAACATCAGCGCACTTATCAAAGCTTTTATCTCAAGCTCATCAGTAAGTCGAAAATTTGATTTTTGATGGGGCTCTGCTGCGTTATGAAAGTAATCCAATTTCTCATTGGTCCATTTTACTATTTCTTTTATGATGGTGGTATCAAAAAGTAAATTCCAGATTTCCTCGCTTGATGCACATTCACCTAGAGCTTTCGCGAGTGCTAATAGGCCAGGCAAACTTTGATAATGTTGTGAGCAGGTGTTCGCTGCACGGCGCAAGGTTGTTTTGATCTCCATTCAAACCCGGACTTACCGACCAATTTTTCAGGCAGATGCTGCTGAAGTGTCGCATTAGCTAATTCAGAGCTTAGCTCTTCTTCCAGCTCGTCATTGCTTGCGCAGCTGGAGGTTTGAGATTCTTCCTCATTGCCTACATAATCTCGGTCGCCTTCAGAATCGGAAATTATATCTCCTAATATATCATCATCTTCAGATTCCTCGACTAATTTTCGTAAATATGCCTCAATTTTCGAATTATAATCAGGATCGCTTGGATAAAAACGTATGTCTTGAGAAGCCATTTTGGTAATTATTTACAAGCCGGGCCCCAAGATATCTAGGGGAAAATGACAGTACAATAACTTAAAATAAAATAAACAAAACAACTTAAAAAAAAAAAAAATTACTTGAAAAGAAGTACACGGTCTGACATACCTATAAATCACTTACACAAATAGAAGTAGCGGTCTTTAATACCAGGTAGTGTTTGGGAGGTTACCAAAAAACTCTTTAAAAAAAATAAAATTTGGTAATGTAAACTCACACCTAAACTTGTGGATAACCAATAAGAAGGTACTAAAGTTCACAAAGCGGAGCGCCTTTAAGGAATGCCAACTTAATAGTAAGAAATTTTTCTAGCGGTCTGAGAGACCTATACTTCCTGCTAAGGGTTAACCTAAGACTATAGGCAGATTTGCAATATTTAACCAATGCTTGCCAGTCCCCTAACATTCAAATAATTCATCATCTCGCCACCTTCTAGGCGCTGTTTACCTAGATGTTCTAATCGTGGCCCACTCATTCTCGTACAAATAAAATGATGAACCCTATCTAGAATCTGTTCGCCACACAACTCACAGTTTTCTACATCATCCTGTGAAAGAGAAGGGTATGGCCCAGATTCAAAACGCATCCACGTATTTTTATAATCCACTTCACCTGTTCTAACGATAAGACACTCACAAGGTGATGATGCTCTTACAATCAAAGGACAGATCTTTATAGATAGGATAGGAGTTGTGGTCTCTAACTCTCTCCAAAAATAAATTTTTAAAATATGATTTTACCCTGGCTAGGAGTAATTGAAAATTTCTAGGCCAAGCATTTGTTATTTTATATATAAATGTATTAACAGCGGTAAGAGGAAGTGGCTTTACTCAGGATAAATAATAATTACAGTGCAAGAGAAAGCAATAGAATATTCTTTTCGAAGAGTGAAAAATAAATGAATATAAGAATGAATATTATAGATAAGATACCGTATTCAGCTTTTATACATATTATTAACAAATTAAATAGGCAACACAACATTTTTTTAATGATAGCCACCCACTGAAGTAGTTTTTACAGCTCATAGTTGTTTGGATGGTAAGGATCTGGTATTTCTAATATATGGATAGAACACGAAGTTTAGCCTGAAGTAAGGTCAAGGGTGTCACGAAATACAATGTGTCTAGTTACTTACATCTTTGTACTAAAAACATGGCAGCACTATAAAGAAAAAATAAAATAAAATAAAACCTTTGATATTTACTACAGAAGGCGGATAAATAATACTGGCTTACTATAAAACTATGTGTACTCTATTACTACATAAATATAGTGTGGCTAATGTATTTTTTATTTTGATAATATAAATAATGACTAGGGAGTCTTTCATACTGACATTGCCAGCTCACCAGACAATATAATTATTACATATTTCCAGCCTAGATCAGAACATATAATAAATGTTTACCTATTTAAGAAGAAAATAATATATTTCAAATTACCATATGATCATACATGATAAACATTTTTATTTAGTTATTACAACAAACTGTACAATTTAATATGTACATAATATATCAAATCACATGGGTATCTCTCTTTAAAAAAAAAAGAAAAAAGAATCTGGTGTGAAATACTCCATGACTTTCTCTTAATACAATTTACGAAATTGTAATTGTCTACATTCTGTTCTACATAATAATAATATGATTCGGGCGGGTGTTGGTGTATTGGTTATGAGCATGGACTTGTAAGTGGGAGGACCCCAGTTCGAGTCCAGCGTATAACTAAATTTTATATTTGTTTAAAAAAAATGTTAATAGTAAAGTAGGTGCTTCCGCGCCCTCGTCCACGACACCTAATTTGGTAGTTGGACGTTAAGCCCGCCTGAAAAAATAGGAATTACTTTACTTAATAATAATATGAAAACAAGAATTTGTTGACTTATCGACCAATTCAAGGTAAAAAACAAAAAAGTAATTTGTAATTGTTTTTTAATAATTAACAAGTTCGGCGTTTTGACAAACTTTGTTTGCCTTCTTCAAGAACAATACAAAAAAAAAAAGAGAAAAATTATAACACGAAACACAAACAAAAAACAAAATACATAGGTGCGATTACTGTGGGACTGCTAAGTCTGTAATGAAAGAGTGTATGTTCTAAGGCAGAAAGCTACGAGAAGGGGGGACCGTTATGTATGGTCAGTTATGTAAGCACCGTTATGTGTGGAGAAACTTATGTTATGAAAAATTGCTTCTTTTTTTTCCCCCCAGGATTTTTTAAGGGAACAGAGGATATAATTGTAATGGGAAGAAATTAGGTCTTTGTCTTTTTTATGATTAACAGGGTGAGGTTGGAGATGGATGTGTATGGACTCCGTAAGGAGTCGCTTCGTGTAATTGGGCTGGGTGGCGAGGATAGAAGGATTATGGAAATCAAAAGTATGGTTCAAGGATAGAGCGTGCTTGGAAAGTGCTGTACTGTCTATTTTCTTAGAAGTAATGTCGTATTTGTGCTGTTTGAGTAAGTATTGTGAACTTTCTCCTACATAGGAAGCATTGCAATTGGGACTAGAGTTAAGTGTCTCCTTAAGGAGTCCATACACATCCATCTCCAACCTAACTCCGTTAATCATTAAAAACGACAAAGACCTAATTTCTTCCCATTACAATTATAACCTCTGTTCCCTTAAAAAATCCTGAAAAAAAAAGAAGGGAAAAAAAAGCAATTTCTACCCCTACTCCATACATAACTTTCTCCACACATAACGGTACTTACATAATGGACCATACATAACGGTCCCTCCTTCTCCTGGCTTTCTGCATTACAACATACACCCTTTCATTACAGACTTAGCAGTCCCACGGTAATCGCACCTATGTATTTTGTTATTTGTTTGTGTTTCGGGTTATAATTTTTCTCTTTTTTTTTTGTATTGTTCCTGAAGAAGGCAAACAAAGTTTGTCAAAACGTCGAACTTTTTAATTATTAAAAAACAATTACAAATTACTTTTTTGTTTTTTACCTTGAATCGGTTGATAAGCCAACAAATTCTTGTTTTCATATTACAACTAACGGCCAATAATAATGCTTAATAAAAGTTTATTTGTCTTCAATATACATGAGTGGGATAAAAATTCCTTACTCCTATCTAAAAACTAAAGCTTTGGAAGAATCTCTTAATGAATGGAATGCATTTTAGGAGCGGTCAACTAAAGGAAGGCATACTTAGATTTTTTCCATCACTTAAAACACAAGGTTAAGTATAACAGTTTTATTAATACCTTCAATACACTTACTGCATTTCTGTCAAATCATGGTCCGTCTAACAACTGCTACCTCAATAGATTTATTTTAAAAAAAGCCAATCCATTTTGTCCGTGTTCACCGAATAAAATCCAAGATTTTCATTACATACTATACGATTGTCCACTATATGAAATTGGTAGAACCTATCGTCTTGAATGAATGCAGTTGGCCACTCCCAAAGTTTGAATTAATTAAGGAAGAGAACATTAAACAGCTTCGAAACTTTTACCCACAAAGCAATCAATAAATGAAAAGTGTTAAATAGAAATGAAAATAAAGTATTAAATATTCTCAAGTTCTCGCCTTATTAATATTTTGTATTTTCTTTTATTTGATATTTTCAATTTCATTTCTATTTTAATCTATATATGCAGCATCCGTATGTTTGTGTCCGCAAAACTCGAAAAGTAGTCGATGGCTTGAAATTTTGACACAACGTTGCATTTCTATATAAGAGTGTTTATATATACTTTTTATTCCGAAGTTCTCACGGAAACGGGAAATTCCGAGCGTTTCGCATGGTTGGCAGAAACAGACAGGCGCAGACGCGTTGCGATCATGGCGCGCTCTGTGCCAAAGATATTCTGCACAGAATACGTCAAGAAATACATAATCATGGCTTGGATTTTACAGAAGAAATATACAATGGAGCGCAAATCTTCATTGAGAATCTTTATCTTACAATGTGTGGCAAGTTGTTGGGACAATTGACAGCTACAGTACCGAATAGGTGGATCAATGCAACATTCTAGAGAGAACTGCTCAGAAAGCAATCATACACCAGAATGACTTGCAGCTATTCGTCCAAGAAAATACACTGGAACCTTCAAGAACAAAAGATAGCAGTTGATACCATCATACAAGCTGTGACCAACTAATCCGGTGGATTTACTTTTTGGACGCTCCAGGTGGAACTGGAAAAATGTTCTTAATTTCCTTAATCCTGACTAAAATCCGTTCAAATAGCCATATTGCGTTAGCACTTGCTTCTTCAGGTAATGCTGCTACGTTGATGGAAGGAGGTAGAACAGCGCATTCAATTATGCAATGGTACACGATTAGTAGTTAAAAAATTGAATAATCTAATTGAAGCAACAATTCTCCTTGGACCTCATAAAGGTATGTGAACACATAATACTTCCATGAATACCACTCATTCTGACAGATATGACGTGCGGGTTCAAAAGACTTCAATTTTCAATACGCCTTGCGTTCGCTATGACTATCAATAAATCGCAAGGGCAATCTTTGCAAGTGTGCGGTTTGAATTTAGAAAACGAATGCTTCTCTCATGGGCTTCTCCCTAATGTCGCATGCTCCAGAGTCGGTAAACATCTCATCTTTGTATTTATGCAGAAAACGGACAATAAAAAAAATGTACTCCATTCACTAGCTTTGCAATAAAAAAAGACATTCAGTTAAAAACATTTTTTCTTTCTTTCCTTTCAGTTCACAGCAACGCAAAGTAGGGTATTAAATTGAATGATGTGTTTTCTTGCTGAATCTATGTCAACTATCATACTTCTGCTTACTTCCCTAATAATTAAAATCAGACTGAGCCACAGCTAAGCGTGGCCGGGTTTAGCTAGTTATGTACATAATTTCTGTATTTTTGTTTCTTTTATTGTGTTTATTGTCTCATTCTCTTTAAATTTATCTCGTTTGATTTGTTAATAGCTAATTGTATTATATGTAATATCGATTGATGAGACGTATAGATTTCATTTAATAATAATAATAATAACGATAAAATGGGATAAAAATTAATTGTTCCTTCGTATCTGATGAGGTAGTATTATCTAAACGGTATACCATGTTTGAGCTTTCTGAATTTTTTTCATTTTTGAGGTTTATTGTTCACACACACATACAGACCAATTGTTTAAAACATTTTTTTCTACTCGATGTAGGGGGGGTACTCAATACAGGTATTTCTGGGTGAAAACTCAATTTTGACATGATCGTAAAATTGCCTCTTATGAGGAGGAGTAAGAGAAAGTAATAATGAACACCTGATTATGTTATACGAAGTTTAACAAAAAAAAAAAAAAAAAAAAAAATCGTTGAAACTATTTTCGAGACGATTCATTCGCAAAAAAAAATTGAAAAGTAAATTCCACATGTCCGGTTGAATGATTTTGACCGAAATCTTTGTTAGCCCACATTCAGAAGATCAAGTTTGAAAACTATCTGCGATTTTTCTACAGAAATTCATACAGACACACACACAAACAAAATATATTTGTACATATTCAGCTGATTTCAAAACATCTATTTCTAGTTAAAATTCTTTTTTTGGAAAATTTGAAATTATAGCATATTTTTTTTTCTCTCTTTTAGGAAAACAAATTAAAAATAGTGGGGAAAGGGAATAGCTAAGTGGTTAGCGTACTGGACTACCACGCGGAGGATCCCGGTTCGAATCCAGCCGTGTGGAAGATTTTTTTTCTTCCTAGGAGCCTCTACAGCTCACTGTCCGGTGATGGAGATTATATAGAGATTTTTTGTTGTAAAATAAACTTCATAATAAAGATTAATATTATATTTCATGAATTATACAGTTCAGTAATATCAAGATGGTGTACTGCAAGGCGCCGACATAACAGTAATAAAAAAATAGAAATAAATAGTGCTTAGAACAAAAGTAATAATAACCAAAGAGAAATCTTTCATAATGATTTTTCTACAGTGGTAGCTTCTTGTCTTGATTTTTCGTTGATAAGTACTTTACTTATAATACTCTTGTAAGTACTACTACCAATAATTTACTAAAGAATAATGACTACCCATCAACAACTAGCTTCGTTGGTCATGGAATTATTGTTATTTTCAGTTTCTTTGTGTTTTTCTTGTTTTGTTTTCAGAAAGAATCTTCAAACAAAATATAGTTCCAGTATTCGTTATCTAAAACATTGACTAGAAACTGTAGTTTCCTTTTGTTTGTATGTAATCATTAACTTGTCCAAAAAAATATAAGTTCTTTTATTAAGCATTATGCATTTGAATCCTTTAAAACTTATTATTGACATTTTTGACAGTGTTATAAAATAATGTCTAGCAATCAATAGCAGTCTAAACATGGAATAAAATCTTTGAATAAACTTCCAACTTAACGGGACCAATCAAAGTTTGTTTATAATGAAATTATTGGCAAAGCACATTTTAGTGCAATTTAAAATCTCTAATTGCATAGTTTCACTTTAAATTAATATATGAGATGATAGTGCAATGTAGTACTGTGATTCAAAATTTAGAAAATGGCCTTGCCTAGGGGTGTTTCGGCCTAGAATCAAACAATCGGAATCCATGTGCAATAGGATCCAAAGAAAGGCATCCATAGCAGAGAGAGAGAGAGAGAGATAAAAATGTCAGGACCACTCTCTCGGGCTAGAGTGGGAGACACTGCATAAATAAGCAACGGGAGATAGATATATAACAGAGTTCACTCGCCAGTCACAACTTGTCATTTACCTCACCCTTTACGACTCTACCATACTCTACCATTTTAGTGTAAAGTCCAGGCAGTCAGTGCCACTTTTTACATTACATATACAGTGTTCAGCCATATCTAGTTTATTAGTCTAAACTAAACCATTTTCTCTCCTTCATCATATCCAATATACCATGGATATGTTTCTCAGCATCTTCCAGGCGGAAATTCACGCCATTGGAAGGTAATTTATGTTTAACCTCGATAGCGGATATTGGAATCAGGAGATAGTTATCCTCTACGACAGTCAGGTGTTATCAGTCCTAAAATGGTTTGGGAATGCCTAGGTAAGCTTATTGAAAGTTACCCCAATTCTGGGTGCTGGGACATGTCGGCGTGGAAGGTAATAAAGTGGCCGACACACTGGTATAAGAAAGCGCTGCATCTCCTCTCTTGGGGCATGCGCCTTTAAGCGAAGTCAGCGACCTAGTATTCTTGGAAGAAATCAAGAAAGAGGAGGTGGGGAAAAGAGATCATCTCTGGAACACTCTCCCGGGACTGAGCCAGGCCAAGGTCTGTCTGGGTGGTTACAGGCCAGCATTAGTCTGAGTAAGAATAAGATCCGTATTCTTATAGGCTTTCTTACGGGACACATCAGACTCAGGAGCCGCCTATGGAAACTGGACCTAGAAGATGATGGCACATACAGTTTCTGTAGGGGGGAAACTTCAATTCATCTTCTCACCGACTGCGACTCCGTTATCCAAAGAAGATTCAATAGCCTTGGTTGTTACCAGCTGGGCAGGGGGAAATTACCCACCCTAGAACCCTCCAGGATTCTGGGATTCCTTAAGAAGCTCAACTTGGAGGGTGCTGTAGATGAGCAAGCTCACCTACGGTACCAGAGGGGATACAATAGGTCACCTGATGGTCGCAGTACATGAACCCTCAAAAAAAAAAATTAAAAATTATTTTTTTTCCTTGAAGATTAATTTGTCCCTGCTTTAGTATAAACAAACGCTGATACATTCTTCGTATTAAGCCTCAAAACATCACTAATAATTTCTCTAAAATTTATATTTAAATCATATAAATGATAATTGTGATGTCACAAACTATAAGATGTAAGAAGGATATCCGTGTTTAAAAAAATATTGCCCACGCCACAAATTTAATGGGAACTAGTTTTTTTTGTGTCTATCTAAATGGAAGGTTTTGAATATTGATGTAGCAGAATGTGAGAGGATACCCTTTCATTAGTAAATGAAATAAAAATAAAATAAAAAAGTGGGAGAAATAAAACCTCGAACATACGGACAACTTTACAAGGACACAAGTTATCAGCAAAACTACCTATTACTAATATTATAAGCATCAATAAAAACAAGGATCTCGAACGATATATATGTAAATAATTTGACCTTTTACCTGTTACAAGTGATTGTAAACACCATTATTATTCTACACACTTTTATATTTATTGTATCTCTCTCTCATCTATTAACACCTAACATTAACGGTAATATTTTGTGGAGGTTATCATTATTACCTTCTCTTATTGGTACTAATAAAAGGATATATTGTGATCGTGTCAAATTTTTGTAAATTACGTTTTATCCTTTAAAAAAAATCACCCTTGAATCAGAAAAACTGTTATTTTTAGAAAATTGATATGACTCTGCCTCACTTTCTCATTCTTTCTTTTTACTTTCTCTTACTCCTAGTAAGAGGAAATATTGTAATTGTGTCAAACTTTCAATATCAAATTTTCACCGGAAATATACGTCTTGAAGTCCCCTGTGTCTAAAAAAGTGGTTTTTACCAAATAGTCTGCGTGTATATGTGAACAGCATAGCTCAAAAATGAATAACCTTAGAAAGTTGAAAGTTTTAGGTATCACCATGGGATCTGACAGTACGTTATCTGTCAAAATTCCTCAACCGGAAGTATCACGATTTTCTCAAAAATCGCTCCGACGATTTCTTTCAAACATGGCATATTAACTACACATACAAAGAGCTACAACTTTTATTTGAAACATTTTTTGGAGAAAATTCATTTAAATACAGTTATGGGGGAGAGGTGGGTTTAGTTGTTCAAGTGTTAATTCAATTTATTAGACAATTCTGTCATCTAAATAATGTTAATTAGAATTAAATATGTTGTTGAAATTCTGAGTTTGAAAAAATCGGATCACCGGAATTGCCACATGATTTTTTACCCACTCTTTCGCAATTTTCTCAAAAATTGCTCCGACGATTTTCTTGAAACTTCTTATATAAATTAAACATACAAAGATCTACAACTTTTATTTAAAACATTTCTCTGGGATAATTCATGAAAGGGCACTTTTAGGGTGGGGTTATGTTTTTCTTTAAAGTGCCATCGGAGTTGGTTATACAATTCTATCATCCAAACAAAATTAATTATAAATAAATAGATGGCTAAAATTCCTAGTTTCAAGAAAATTAGTATACCGGAAGTGCGCTTTTACTGAACATTTTTTTTTTTTTTTCAGTTTTCGACGAATTTCATTAAATTTGGTACACACACTATAAAAAAATTTTCAATTATAATTTTGAGAACTGGAGTAAGAGATAGTTGTGTGAGTATTTCATACCAGATTTTTCCATTTGTGTTTATATGCAGATGTATGTAAACAGCGTAATTCAAAAATGAATAATTACAAGAAGTTGAATCTGGATATTCCATTCAACATGGACTGCGTCGGTTAAGTTTTATATGTCAAAATACCTCAATCTCGAGGTCGTTAGGACGTTAGAATTCCTTCCAAAGTGCCCATTTCCGAGTATAAAAAAAATGTATTTGTTTAAAAAAAATCCCTAAATCGGTTGATTGAAGGTCCCGAGTTTATTTATCGTTTTTTTTCTCTGTTTTTTGTTATTTTTTGTTTTGCGATTTTCTTGCTTAATTGAAGACCTATTATTTTCATTTGATACATTTTATTTTCATTTCTCCTTTTAAGAGGAAGTATTGCAATCGTCTCTAATTTTCATCGGAAATAAATATTTTGAGGTACCATAAGTTCGAAAAAAATTTAGAGAATGGTTATTTCTCTCTCTCTCTCTATATATATATGTGTGTGTATGTGTGTGTGCGTGTGTGTGTGTGTGTGTGTGTGTGTGTGTGTATTTAAAAGCAAAGCTCAAAAAAGGAAAGATCACAGAAAGTTTAAACTTAGTAATTCCGTTTAGTTGCTACTGTATTGTATCTGACACGAAAGTTTCGGGGCAAAATCTATCAGTAGGAAGTGCGATAACATTAATTTTCACTTTCTCTTACTCCTAGTAAGAGGAAGTATTGTAATCGTGTCAAATTTTCCATATCGAATTTTCACCGGAAATATCCGTTTTGAGGTCCCCGGAGTCCAAAAAAGTGGTTTTTAGCAAATGGTTTGTGTGTGTGTGTGTGTGTGTGTGTGTATGTATGTATGTGAACAGCATAGCTCAAAAATGAAAAATCGTAGAAAGTTCAAACTTGATATTCCGAATAGGCATCACCATGGGATCCGACAGTGGATCATCTGTCAAAATTCCTCAACCGGAAGTACCACTTTACTAGTTGTTTTTTTTACATTTTTGGAATTTTCTCAAAAATGCCTCTAAGGATTTTCTTCAAACTTAGTATATCAACTACACAAACCAACAGCTACAACTTTTATTTGAAACATTTCTCTGAGAAAATTCATTTAAGGGCACTTATGAGGGAGGGATGAGGTTAGGTTTTCATCTAATATGCTATTTGAGTTTAATAGACAATTCTATCATCTAAATAATGTTTTAAATATGTAGTTGAAATTCCGAGTTTGAAAAAAATCGGATAACCGGAAGTGCGTTTACTTTACCACTTTACTAAATGATTTTTTTCACTTTTTCGCAATTTTCTTGAAACAACTTATATGAACTAAACATACAAAGATCTATAACTTTTATTTAAAACATTTCTTTGGGAAAATTCATTTAAGGTTACTTTTGGGGGAGGGATGGGGTTACAGCTTCCTCTAAAATGCTAGCATAGTTGATTATACAATTCTATCATCCAATCAAAATTAATGAAAAAAAAAATAGATGGCCAAAATTTTCAAGTTTTAAGAAAATTAGTAAGCCGGAAGTGCGCTTTTACTGAACATTTTTTTTCAGTTTTCGACGAATTTCGTTATATTTGTACACAAACTATAACCTTTGTCAATTATAATTTTGAGAACAGGAGTAAGAGAAAGTTGTGTGAGTGTTTCACACCAGATTTTTTTTTCTTTTCAGTTTTTCGTGATTTTCTCAAAAAGCGGCTCCAAAGATTTTTCTTAATCATCATATACGAACTAGATATTTAAATACTTTTTATTTCTATTATTTTTGGCGGAGGGGAAATTAATTTTTTGTGAGGTTCTTAGGGGACACAGTAGCAATATTATCTTTCCTGTAAAATACAACTTCGGCATTATATACGGTTCTAATTAAACAAGAAAAAATTGATTTTAAGTAATTTTGCAGAATTTGTAGAATTAAATTTCAATAATGTTATTGGCACTCTCTTCTGGAAGAGAATGTAATTACCTCTACTATCAACTACATTCACCCGCAAGGGGTATCTGTTGGTTGCAGTTACTTGTGGAGGTGCAACCCCACGGATTACCACAGCTCATGACTCCATGCATTTCGTCAGTACAGTACACAACACACGTAAACTATAGACAGCCAAGGGAGAAGGAAGGGATTAGCTCAGTGCAGCACGTTCAAAGCAATTGAATTGTTACCTATATATTAGCTCAGACTAAATGATTATCTACTGAACTATCTACCAATTACCTGCTGGGTTGATCATTCAATAATGAGCAATAGTATTGTAATATGATAGCAAGAAGGAAAAAGATATAATTTTTAAATAAATTATAAATCTAAAAATTACAATAGTGGTTCCAGCCAGCCGCTATCTGCAGGTCAAGAACCGGGCAAACAAAAACCCTTTCAAAGAAGGGTCAATACACAGCGAAAGAAACGCCGCTAAACCCTTTCAAACAGGGGTCATTATAAGGTCACTGTACACTCAAGAGGCCACCTGGCTACCATCTATTAACAAACAGTCTTTGTTAATCACCGACTGGCCACCATCTGTCGCCACGCTGGTCACCGACCTACCTAGGGTCAACATACTGCAAGAGATGTCTTAGTATGGCACGTACTTACACACCTGCCAATGTGTGAGTGATACCAATATAAACGTCGCCCACAGGAGGAAGGGATCAATCATTGACAGATCAGTTACACATCAGTTATATATCAGTCTTCATCAGAATTCGATCAGTTATCAATCAGTTAAGTGCCAGTCACGGACCACTATTGTATCAGTCATACACGAGATGTACACCAGTATCAAATCAGTATTCTACGATTATCTACAAGTTATCAACCAGTTCACGTCAATTCAAGCAGTTAAGCTTCACAAATCGCGAGTGCGTCCCTATTCAAGGTTTAAACATTACATCTTTATATTTATTAATCATTTCATAATTCATTTATAGTTGTGCATCCTAGTTCATCTAATTTCAAACACTTTAAATTAATTGTTAAAAATAGTCTATTTTCGTAATTCAGTAGTTCGTATTTCGAATAACTCTCTAACTAACAATCACCTATTCATCACTTCAACTCCCTATTCAAGACATCTGATTCCAATACTGTATCGACTAGATTTCGCGTCTTTTACAATTTGCACTTCCTAATTGTTGCCTCACACATAGTTTGTAGACTATCGAAAGAAAACATGAATTATTTAACAATTTATTC
Source organism: Triatoma infestans (assembly GCA_011037195.1). NCBI lineage: Eukaryota > Metazoa > Arthropoda > Insecta > Hemiptera > Reduviidae > Triatoma > Triatoma infestans. Next base: position 25,279 of record JAAEAF010000250.1, on the reverse strand, counting down.
GTCAACTTATTAGAAAATAATAAATAAATATTAAAAATGTTTACGTTATCTAAATTTCAGTTTAAGGATAATAAATATAGATCGAGGTTTTAGATTCTTTTATATAATTTGTACATTGTAGATATATATTAAATAACGTAAATCTGTGTGAAGAAGATTCTGCAATCCTTCCCACTTTATACAAAGACCTATCACTGTTTTTTGGAAACGTTTTTACTAGAAACTTCATTTAAGGGGGTTTTGGGGTGGGGTAAGGTTATAATTTTCACAAAAAAAGTAATTTTTCTTCTTCTTTTAGTACTAAGGCCCTTGAAGGACCTGGGTTTCTTCCACCATCTCTGACCATACCTTTCTATTCTCCGCCTTTATACGCCAGCGCCTTACCTGTAAGGTTCTTAAATCCCTCTCCACATTATCAATCCATCTTAATCGAGGCTTTCCACGAAGGCGACTACCATATATCTGTATGTCCTTCTAAAGCTCGCTTAGGACCCCTCACTTTCTCAATTCTTTGGACATGACCTAACCAACGTAACCTGCCTTTTTTTTTATAAAGGCCACTAGGTCCGGCTCAGAGAAACACATTCTTAGTTCTCTATTGGTACTGCATCTCCATATTTCCCCTTCGCGAACGGGACCAAATATTCTCCTCAACACTTTTTGCTCCCATGTATTCAGCATTGTCTCTACCGTTCCCCGTCATCACACATGTCTCAGTGGCATAAGTCACTATTGGCTTAATGCAGGTGGTGGTAGCTTTGCCTTTCTAGACAATGCCCGTGACTTTAACCAAGAAGTTAACGCAAAATTACATCTATTACCCGCAGCCAATCTAGCTTTGATCTCTTCGAAGCAACCATTTCTCTCAGTTACTATATAGCACCTAGGTAAATAAAGGAGTCCGTTAGGTCGAATATGTTACCCGCTAAATTAATAGATGTCACCTGCCTGTTTTCTCTCCTGGATAATTTCATACCTTTTGTTTTTTTCAATGTTGACATCTAGACTGAGTTTATTTACTTCCTCTACAAATTTCCTAAAGCGTCCGTCAAAGCCACCACTGATCTTGCCACAATAACAACATCAATCTGCATACGCCATGCATTGCACCATTCTGTTATAAATTGACCCGTTTGGATTAATTCATTTTTATTAAGTTTAAATGCTCCATTTGATATAAAATTGAAGATAATTAAATATAACTAACCGTGTAAATTGGAATAAGAGAACGTCGTGAGTGTTTCATACCAGATTCTTTCTTATATATATATTTTCTTGACACGTCATACACACACACACAACAGAGTAAATATTCCAAATACATTTACAGTCACAAGGTATAGAAATTAACATTTACCAATACGAAATGATTCTTTTCTGAAATTAGTGCAAAGTAATTAACTTAATTATTTCATTTAATTGTTTTTGATGTTGTGAAATGTTAAATTTGTATTGTGAATAGTCGAATATGTATGTGAACAGGCTTGGTTTATATCTTCACCTGTCCTTTTTCTCACGATTATAAACAATACTAGTTTATTGCCTATAATATTTTGGATTCGGTCAATTAAATAATAATTTTAAATGCAGATAGGTATTCACAACACGTGTCACATACTTTGTAATTATGTAATTATAAATATATCATAGGAGGGGGAATGAATTAATTTTAACAAAATACCATCTATGAGGAAAAAAATAAAAAAATAAAAACCAATTGTACAATAGTGTTAACTTTATCTGGGAAAAGTCTGATAAAAGATTACTAACCGCTCCCCCCCCTCAACTACTTCCGGCCACTCCCCAGCAATCTGTTGCTCATTGTTCTGTTGTAACCTGTACCCCTAGGGCTATAATGCATCAGCTGACTTTCACACGATGGTCATTCATTGGAATTAATGGAGAAAACACAATTCTGGGTTACACAATATTTCTGCAACTAAAGTACTTAATTTTTTTTTTTTAACTCCAAAATTGAAACATTTGTAAAAAAGAAATTTAAAATATCACTAAATAACTTTTTTTTTTCTCTTTTTTTTACAATGCCTCCAAAGCTGCCATTCGGCTTCTTGCTGCCCAGTAGAGTTTAGATATCTTTGCCATCTACTGTTATTATTTTTATTTGTATTATTATAAGTACTTTATTTTCAAAATAATACAATAAATGATGGAATAGTTGAGTACAGAAGCATGGTAAAGAGCCGTCTGCCACTCTTGCGCAGAGGCAATATTGTAACCCCAATGAAGGTCTCCTAAGATGCGATTATGGCCATCTACTGTCTTCTTCAGTAAAAGAATTTCTAATGTCCTCTAGAGCAGGACACTCGTCAAGGTGAAGGCCGTCATGTCTTCTCCATAGCAGAGAGAGGCAGCACATTGGTGAACTGACCACCCCTAATTCTGGACAGATACTTCATCAGATAATCGTGGCCAGTTGTGAGTCTGAAACATGCCACGGCATCCTTAGGTTGGAGGGTGTGTGTGAACACATTTCCTGGGGTAACTTAGATGCCCCCACAACTTCCCCTCAGCCTGTTCATGCTGTTCCTCACTTGCATGACTCTCAATGTTTATCCGGACAATACGCTTCACGTAACTATAACTCAGAGGTACAACTGGTTGTGGTAATCGGGATATCCATTATTTGCCAATTTATCTGCTTCTTCATTTCCATGGATTCCACAATGTGCTGGAATCCACTGGAAAGCCAACAGGTTGGCCGAATCCTTAAGATCCAGAATTGCTCTCGTGCAATCCAGTAGGCAATCCAACTGACCACCCCTAATTCTGGACAGATGCTTCATCAGATAGTCGTGGACAGTTGTGAGTCTGAAACATGCCACGGCGTCCTTATGTTGCAGGGAGTGTGGAACACATTTTCTGGGGTCACCTAGACGCTACCACAACTTCCCCTCAGCCTGTTCATGCTGTTCCTCTCTTGCACGACTCTCAAATGTTTATCCGGACAATATGCTTCACGGAACTGTACCTCAGAGGAACAACTGGTTGTGGTAATCGGGATATCCATTTTTTGCCAATTTCCATGGATTCCACAATGTGCTGGAAAGCTAACAGTTTGCCCGAATCCTTAAGATCCAGAATTGCTCCCCTGCAGTCCAGTATATCCAAAGAGTCCGTATTGCCGGAACTTAAAACAGCTTTAATGGCCGACTGGGAGTCAACAATGAGTACAACATTCATTTCGGAGAGTGTCTTAATCTCATTTAGCGGTGCCCTAATGGCCCTAATCTCACCGTAAAAGTTGGTAGCCACCTTACACCAACTGGTACCCACAAGTTAAAGGCAGCGGAATACATGCCGCCCCCCCGCATAACTTGCAATTAATATTTAAATAATAAAATTCATGACATTCCGCAATTGGAATGAGATATATACTTCATAGCAATCGATTATAATAATAGGGCAGCTCTATTTATTGTGCTAACTTTCTATAAAAAAAAAAAAATGCTTAGCTTCGGCTGCTAGAATTTCAGGCAGAATCACAAAATTTCGAACGCATAAAAAGCAAAATATATCACGAAGTATGTCGTAAAAAGTGCACGGATAATCTTTCTATTGCGAAACACTCGCATACTTTCTCTTATCCTAAATGTAATAGGATCCGAAGAGAGGGATCTAAAGCAGAGAGAGAGAGAGAGACACAAAAATTGAGAGTCTCACTCACTACTTAGGTCAGACTAGAGTGGGAGACTCTGTTTAAATATATCTGTGCTAACCCTACAGAAAACAGTCTTTCAACAGTTTATTCAGCAGTTACAACGCGTCAGCAACCTTTCTCTTTAAACACTCAAAATTCTCACAACCAATTTCTATATTGGTGTAAAGTCTTGGCAGTTTGTGTGACTTTTCTCATTATACAGTGTTCAGCATTATTTACAGTTTATTTATCTCTCAAACCCAATTCTCTCCTTCTCATATCCATTATTTTATTTTATTTTTTTTTTACATGGAGCTTCATCAAAAATCAAGTAACCTTGTACAAATTTAAATTTTAACTGATTAAAAGATCTCTCTAATATCTCTCTAAAAATCAAATTTTTTTCAAAAACGTTATAAATAAAAGTGATACGTTTCTATTTATTTAGCAAGCCTTTAAAGTTAATATAAAACCGTTGAAACTATTTTCGAGGAAATTCCTCGAAAAAAACCTATTCAGTAAAATATCATTTCCCGGTAAACCGATATTCTTCAAATTTTAGAATTCTATCAATCCTTCAAACGTGTATTAATATTATTTAGGTGGTAGAATCATAAATTTTACTGAAGTGGAACTTTAGAGGAAAGCATAACGCTATGTTTCCCGGGAAACCCCAAATAATCAATTTTTCCGGGAAAAATGTTTTAAATAAAAGTTTGCAGATGATATTATTCTTTACAGCCAACAGAAAGAAACAGAGAACCCAGTGGAATTGCTAGACATGGCCATGAGATCGTTCGATGAGTGGTGTAGAAATGCAAGTTTCCAATTATCAGATAGCAAGCGCAGTGTGATAGTGTTTACTAAACGAAGAAAATATCATTTAACATCGCCAGTGCAACTGAACGAACATAAACTGCAGATAGTACCGGTGATGAAGATATTGGGAATGTATTTAGATGCATAACTCATCTGGAGATCGCACATTGAGTATCTATGCAATAAATGCGAATAGGCGCTTAACGTACAAAGATAAATTAATCATAAGAACTATGGAGCAGATATAAAAATGGCTCTTACTATTTACAGGCAGCTTATTCGTTCTAGGCTGGATTATGGGTGCTTTCTTTATGGGGACGCTTCCCTTACTCATCTGAAGAAAATTGATAGAATCCAATTTAAGTCACTTCGATCTTGTCTTGGCGCACTCTTACATCTACCCCGACTAATGCCCTTTTGGCAGAGGCGAGAGAGGCCCCTCTGCTTATCAGAAGGAAGCTTCATCGCAAATAGTATTTAATAAATCAGCCTACTATCAGGAGGATTAGCAGACTCTCCCCACGGGTCTTAACAGAAAAATTTTGGAACTGGAGAAACACTCCTCTACTAGTGGACCAATTCTGTTCCCTTTCACAGTTCTCGTCTTCGCTACATCGATCCGCATGTCGGCCACAATACCATCTCAATTTAGAATGCTCCTTGGGCTCCCAGGAGCATATTCTAACAGATTTTTACAAATTTGATAATTCCAGTCCACCCTCAATTAATAATGCTAACCTTTCTTCGAAAATAGAGCAATATTATCCCGGCGCATATTGTCTCTACACTGACGGCTCTAAGAGTTCAAATGGGATGGGATGTGCGAACTTTGACCACAAACCGGCTCTACTTCGCAATACAAATAAACGAATATGCTTCCATATTTACCGCTGAATTAGTAGCAATAAATAGCTCCCTTCATTTTGCAGCCTCGCTCGCTTCACTCTTCTACTATTATTATTCTCTCTGACAGTCAAAGCGTTCTCTCCAGTCTGAAGCAACCGGATAAAAATCCATCCTTCACATTACTGCAACAGTGCAGTTACCTAAGAACTTGCAGTTGGAAGGGAAGGCAGTCCGCTTAATATGGGTTAACGAAATGGCGGACCTAGGGGCGAGAAGTGCGGCCTCCTCTGGTCTACCCATAGATAAAATGTTATTAGTTGCTGATATTAAAAATTATGCAAAAGCCCAATATTATAAGGAGTGGAGTGTCGAATATGAGAAACTGAGGAATGTTAAAGGAACGTTTTATACTGCTTTACAGGCACTCATTCCCATTAAGCCATGATTCCATGCCTTCAGCGAAAGTAGGAAGTTTTATACCTTAATATGCAGACTGAGGTTCAACCATAACTTCAGTCCTCACCACCTGGAATCACTTCAGTCCTCATATAGGAATCACGATTGATCCCAAATGTCTATGCCCACCTGATGCAAAAATTGATGCGGAACAAATCATTTTAGCTGGTGGAAAACACTCCAATGGAAGAGAATTGTTATGGGACTTGATAGTTGAAGCTGGATGTGCACTACTCCCGAACCTAAATTTTATTTTAAATAACCCCAAGACATACATAGAACTCTATAACTTCATAAAGAAACATGATATAGATCTGTGAATAAACCTACACTATATATAAATAGTCACAAACAATATAAATATAAACTGATATAAAATAAATGTCCACAATTAAAGAGTTAATAATTTGGCGATCTGCAAAGTACAGGAAGCCAAAAAAAAGAGTTATATATAGAAGTTACTCCCTCTTACCAGGAGTAAGAGAAAGTAAAAATACAGAAAAATTAATACAAAAACTAGGTTTAAGTTTACACAGTAGATATGCTCAGATACGTGTTATGACCTAAAAACGAAAAATAACGTTTCCGTCCATCCAATATTTAAAATAAATACTATATTTATGAAATTTATTTATACGAAAAAAAGCCATCCGTTTTTTTTATCAGAATATAGTTTTCAAGCCCCGCCCTCCTGAAAGGTCAGATACATATATTTCACGTTAAAAGCGTTTGCTAGTTTAAAAATGCCCGGTGAAGTCGAATCAAATTTGCATTATTGGAGCCCAAGTTATTGCTTAGTGAAATGTAATTGGTGTGAGATGTGTTGCAGTAGTGGTAGCTTGTGGCGTGAGGAGTTTTGTAAAGGGCTTGTGTGTATGTTCAAAGAGAAGAGAAGTAATAAGAATAATCAAAAGATCACACTGTTTTTAAAATAGATATATTGTAAAGTGAATTTAAGTACTTTACAATATCACAATATTGAGTTCAGACTGTCTAATTGAAAGCAGAATGCAGACTGTCTTGAATAAATACCTTCTAATTGTTAGTTGAAATCTTCCCCTTTGAGGAGGGGTGCAAAGACAAAGCTACCAAAGTTCTGTAAACTCTTAAAGACAAAGCTAACCAGGTGCTTTGAACTCTCTCTTTCTGTAACTGTAGTCTTCTACCTGTGTGTACCCTTTTTGCCAACGAATCTTAGATTTTTCTTGATATTGTAAATAAAATATATTTCTATATTTCTGGCATCTATCACATTAGCAAGGGGAAATAAATTATTTGTTTAAAAAACCTACAAACTAATATAGAAAAATATGTCATTAGGATCGCAACTTTGTTTAAATATAGCTGGCAACTATTCGATTAAAGAGTGTTTTAGATAAATTCAGTTGTTAGCTGTCCTACAGAATGACATTTTGCTAAATACATCCATTAACTATGAGGCACTGGCGAAAATTATATGTGTTTTGAAAATTACTATATTTAATCATATTTTTCAAGAATTTCATTAAAAGATTTTCCAAGCTCAAGTTTTTACAATATCATCTTTTCCTAAAATACTTAATTAGTAAATGAAATTTGGTGTCTATTAGGAATAATTTTAGAGTCCTCGTTTGCCGATTGGCTAACATTCTCTCGTAATTTGTGGCGACCTTACGATTTCTATAGATTCATTTCCATGGCTTCAACAGAATGAACCGCGGTTGCTGATCACATAATGCTCATTATAAATAAATCTCATGTCTTGGTTCATTTGATTATGTTACACCAAGTGGGATATATTTTTTGTTATTTTTAAAGTTTAGGCCCATTTCAGGCGAATGATAAACTCACGAATGCGAGTTCTGCTTATACGATAAAATTTTACAAAAGTACGTCAGGAAAAGAGTTTAAGAGTTTGGATTAATTATTATTGGGGAATTATTGTAGTGCGACCTGAAAGATCTATTGTGCCCTCCCCTCCCGGAGCCTTCTCAGTGCACTGCCAGTTTTCCGAGCAGAATTCTCTAGTTATAGTATAACACTGCCCATCATTGGGTAGTGAACAATAGAGGCTTCTAGGAAAAGAAAATCTAAGGGCATGCTGGATTCGTATATTCGGGATCTCCGTGTTGCTAGTCCTGCACGTACTACTGAGCTAATCCCATCCTTTTCCCTTGGCTTAAGCCAGTTTGTGTACTGCGTTTGTCCTTGTCTGTAAAGAGTTGAGTTTATCTAGTTTAAGTGTATTATGTACTGTTCTGATGAAGTGCATGGAGTACTGAGCTGTGGTAACCCGTGGCGTCGCTACTCCCCAACTGCAGGCAACAGATACCCCTTGCGGTTTAGTCCGTCAGGAGACAGACTTTTTATTCTAAATTCACTTTCTAAATCAAGGTTTCTTTTATTTTTTTATTTTAAGTAATTTTTTTTTTTTTTGGATTAACAATATAATCAAAAAATGTGTCAAGATTGAAATAAAAAAAGGAAGAAAGTAAGACCGCTATTTTTATACAGCCTGAGGCGATCACCATATTTCTTTACCTTAAAAAAACAAAAAAAAAAAAAAAAAAAAAAAAAAACAATCCGGTGATAATACTTTATTTTACATCAGTGCACATTTCATTCAATGAGCGAATGAATTTAAGATATATCATAATGACAGCTCTTTATTAGCCTCAGGCAATATGCATTCACACAGAGTAGAAGAAAAGTAACTGTTGATTAAAAAAAAAAAAAAAAAAAATTACAATAGAAATTATAAAAGGTAACAAAGAAAATGAACATTAATTACAATAATTTTCCAACATTTCTTTTATCGTATTTTTCTAAAAACTTTATCACCACAAGTGAACAAAAAACAAAAAAAAAAAAAACATTGTAAACGAGAAAAAGGATCTAATTATCACAGTCTGAAAATGAAAGAAATCTAAATGATTCCTTTGCTCTTCATACAAGAGAAAAATGTGTTCTCAATTCTTAATAATCATTACTTTGCTTTGTCAGGATATCAATGAAATATTCAATTGTTTAAAAATAACAACTTTTTCTAAACCTGAGTGTGACACACCGACACAACTTTCTCTTAAGCGGCCTCTACACGTCAATATCAGTATTGACAATATAACCATCAATACTCGTGCTAACCAGTTTCAATATTTCTTACCTCAAACGATCAATATTATTGTCAATACTTTTGTCAATAACTGTGCTCATTAGTTACTACTTCTGCCACTAGGAGACTGAATTTACTTGTTTGTACTCGTTATTCTGTTGGCTTTTTTTTACCTTAAAAAATGAATAATCGTAAAAAACTTTGCTTAGCCATTATTTTGGCGTTTGGCACTACTCATAAAGTCCTTTAACCTATTATAATAGCATCGCTTTTGTTTTGTACAGGTTAGTTTCAACGTTGTATAAAACTATTGAACTGAGTATTGATTGAAATATTGGCGCCGCCCTTACACGGTCAATAATATTGTCAATATCTCCTCCAATTCTCAGTATTGATACACGAAAATCAGAAAATCTGAATTTCCTCAATACTTTTGTCAATACCGACCATCAATACAATTTTTTCACCTTACATGGTCAATATTATTGTCAATACTCTAAAGTATTGTCAATATTATTGACCGTGTAGAGGCCGCTTTACTGCAATTTACATTGAAAAAATTTTCTTTACGAGTATATTCATAATTTGTATTAAATGTTTACGTGCTTTTAATATTTTTTTGATGGGACACAACCTTCCAGCACCTCCGGCCCCGCAGAACTTCTCTAAAATTTGTTTTCTCGGAAAAAAAAACCTAAAACCTCTATGGCGCAACAGCCCATGAAAGGCCAAGGATTGCCCGACGGCGATTTGAATAGGGGGAGGGGCGTGTGGTAAGTAAGCCGCAGTTTCCATGCCGTTTACTTCCGGCCTACGCTACCTAGGGCGCTACCAACTGTAGCTTCCCACTTTTTATCACGATGCTGGGTCAACACCGAATTTGCCTTCACCGAGAATCGAACCCTGAATTCTCGCATGAAAGGAGAGTGCGCTAGCCACTAGACCAACGGATGAGGACTTTCTCGAAAATAAGTTTCCAAATAAAAAAGGACATGTCTCTGTATATTTGGTTAGTATTCTAAGTTTACCCGTTAGTAAAAGTAATGCCTATTTTTTCAGGCGGGCTTAACGTTCAACTACCAAATTAGGTGTCGTGGACGGGGGCGGAAGCACCTGCTTTACTGTTAACATTTTTCATACCAATATAAAATTTAGCAGTTATACGCGGGACTCGAACTGGAGTCCTCCCACTTACAAGTCCATGCTCATAACCACTACACCAACAACCGCCCCTTTACCCGTTAGTAATTATGGAAAAAATCACAGAAAATTTAAAAAAAAAAAACTGTTTATTAAACTCGCACTTCCGGTCAACCATTTTTTTTTTTCAAGCTTGGAATTTTGCTAACACATTTAATTTTAATTAATATTATTAGTAATACAGAATATTATTAGTGTTGAGTGGCCCCGAAGGCGTAGGGCCTAAACCAATATGGCTCTTATCCCTTCTACAAAAAAAAACAAAACAAAAACGCTCCAAAAAAGTCTCCCCCAAAATTTAGTTGATTAATAGTTGTTTATGCGGATGATTAATCTACATAATCAGTATGTAGACAAATATATCTTGAGTTGGAATATAAAGGAAACGTGTTGAATGCGTGTTGTTGAGAGCTGGTCTCGCAATAATAAATATTATCATTCAAGTCCGCAATTTTACCCATTTTCAAGAAAGTACATATACATTTAAATAGATTATGAACTGTCATCATATTCGATTTCAAACTAGATTGCAAACTTTTATCATAAATCTCTTGAAAGTGTTTTTAGCGAATGGTTTATGTGTGTATTAACAAAATATCTCAAAAACGCAAAATCACTGGGAGCTCACACTTCGTATTAGGGTAATACCGCCGCATCTGACACGAAGATTTTGGCTAAATCCATCAACCGGAAGAAAGACCGTCTTTAATGAATGATTTTTTCAGTTATTAGCGATATATTCTGCAATGATTTTCTTTATACATCGTATACTATCAGCACAAATAAATCCTCATCACTTTTGTTGTTGTGATTGGTTCCGCAGAGGTGAAAAGCATCAGAAATATTTTCCATGATAGCCTGCTTCTTTTTGTGGTCATCCATCATTAGATTGTTTTTGTCAAATTGTTTATGATAATATACGATGCACTAGTTTTAAAATTGTGTTTGTTAGAGCTAACTAGGTTAAGAGGGGGTTCATTGATACCTGAGCGGAAAACACATGTTTTTCGCTTTTTAAAAGGCATATTATTCCTTTTAAAAATGGAAACATCCAACAAGTGGGGATATGTAACTTAAATTACATTTTTGAAAGAGATTTACTTCGATAATTAACTACCCATACTATCTCATTATTTTATTTATTTAGGAGACTACACACTTTATTTTTAAAAACTAAGTGGGGCTGCTCAACTAAGTTGAGTTGCGGAGAACACAGCGTACCAATCAATGAACAAGGGCAAGTCATATAAAAATAAAGTAAAATAAATAAAAAACACGCACATATACACATTATGAGAATAAAAAAGTACAAAACACTCAACTCCACTAATAAAACTAATAAAAGATCATTTGTCACTGCTAGTAAATATGATTTTTTATAATCGCTATTGAGTCTATAAGAATGAGCTCACTGAGCGATATCAGTTTGCTCTGGTCGATGCCAAACCAAAGTCCCCGGACCTGGAACTCTCTATCACCGAAGTGCTCTCTGTACTTCTCCTGATAGTAGGCGATGTACTTCTTATAGATACGGCGCTTCTCCATATCGATATTCTCCGCCTGATCGTTAGACTCATATGTAATTGTGAGATCCAGGATATATGCCAATTTGGTGTTCTTCCTGAAAACCAGGATATCTGCATACCGGGGCGAGCTTGCGTCATCGACAGCAAGCACCTCCTGATTCCGATTTATAATAAAATAAAAGAACACTGTGTCAGCCGTGGGCTAGTGTGGAATATTTACTGACACGAAATGAAAAAATACGAGCTGAATGATCGTAAGATAGTATAGATAAATAAATATGTTGTTGAACAATCCAATCTATATAAGCCATTTAGTATTTGATCATCACATATTCCATTACACATTTTTAATCTAATATATTTCATAATTCATATACTCCATTCACGCACGCTAATGGAAGTGCGACTTGAGAATAGTTTTTGATTTTTTTTGGGAGAATTTTCTCGAAAACGACTATTACGATTTCCTTTAAACTTGATATGCTAACTGTCCATAGGTGTATATAAACGTATCATTTTTATTTGAAATGTTTTTCCAAAAACAAATATTATTTTGCTGAATTTTTGGTATGCAAGTCTTTTTGGTGCGCTCTAGTGGACAGAAGGCAGATAGGTATTATTAGAAGGTACTTAACCTCCCCCCCAACGTATAAACGTTTTTAAAATGTACGTATATATTTCATGTTTAAAAAAGTTAGTCATTCTGTAAAGGATTTAATTCATTTATGACGCTCATAAAGTAATAATCGTCGTAAACATGATTATTGCTGAAGAATTTTTTGAACATTTTTTGATAAGGTGTTGTTAAAGCGATTAGTACTGTATGAAATTTCTCAGGGAGCCCAAGATGATGAGTCATTTAATACTGGAATTCCTTAGTGGAGATTGCTTTCTATTACACAGTGGGTGTCCCTCATGAGTCATAATACAAAGGCCCGGATTCTTTTCTCTACGGGTATTTTTTTTTTTTTTTAAATTCTTTTTTTCTTAAATCACAATAACCTCAATGTAATCCATATGGCTCTACACGAGAGCACAATAGGTATCATCAGTTTTTTCCCTTAAATTAGCTTTGGTCCCAATGTTGACGTGTTATTAATTAAGTAAAAGAACCAGTTTGTTCTCTGAATGGTTAATGACCAAATTGGATTTATGCAAATTATTTTAAAATTGATAATATGCTGTGTAGAGCGTAAAGAAAATTTTCTTCAAACATTCAAAAATTTTTTTTTTTTGGAGAGGGCCCGATGCAGTGCGACCTTACGATCTATTATGCTATGCCACCTGGACGCCGCAGGCTGCCCACAGCACCCAAACAGATGTCCGAGGCGAACACTGTCTCAACACCTCCATCAGGTTAAGATCCCTAAGGAATCCTAATAACCCTATCGGGCTCTAGGGAGGGTATATTCCTCTCCTTCTCCTGATAACTACCCAGGTTCGTAAATCTTCTCTAGGTGGTAGCCTCGCAATCCGTTAGGAGATATAATGGAGTTTCCTTTATCTCCCCACAGAATCTGCAGGTGTTGTCGCTCTCCAACCCAGCTTCATCAGGTGTCCTCTAAGTTGACAATGCCCTGTGAGGAAACCCGTATGTACGTGGAGTTTATTCTTACTAAGACCAATGCAGGCTTCCGATCTCCGTTGATTATAATTTCCCAAGCAGATCTTGGCCTGCCGCAGTCTGGGGAGGAAGTTCCAGAGTTGAGACCTCTTTATCTCCTCCTCCTTCCTAAGCTCTTCCAAGAGAAACTAGTCGCTGACCCCACAAAAAGGTTCAGATTTTAGAAGTGGGGATGTAGCACCTATTTTTGTCACAGCGTCGGACATCTCGTTTCCTTCAGTGCCAACATGACCTTGTACTCATCAGAGGGTGACTTTATTCTTCCTGTCCAGGTCATTAAGATTACCTAGGCATTCCCAAACCATTTTAGTGCTGATGACAAAAGCGCTCAATGCTCTAATGGGCTGCCTGGCTATCGGAAAGATTACAATCTCCTGATCACTATATCCACTTTCGAGGTTAAATTCAAAGATATTACTGGATAACATTATTTTTTTTAAATTGTGTTTTTAAATTTTTTTTAAATTCACGCTCCTTTATTAATTTGCCAATTTCAAAAAATTATAAAAATACTAAATCATATTAGAATTTACAATTTTTTTAAAATAGCCCGGAGAGCTTTTTACAAAAACTGCTTAAATGCTTTAATGAAATATATAGTACAGGGGAGGCACCCAGTGGTTTCAAAAACGCTATCTTATTTCCAATTCATAAGAAGGGATCCATTAATGACGTATCGAACTATAGGGGTATATCCTTTTCTAACACCATAGGGAAGTTGTTCACTGGCCTGCTAATAGACAGTATTACCTCGTGGGTAAATGAGAGAGACCTTTTGGGAGAATTTCAGGTGGGCTTTCGCAAATCGTACTCGACGGTTGACAATATCTACAGCTTGATGAGTATTATTAAGATCAAGTTAAGCACGAAGAAACAGAAAGTTTTTGCCTTTTTTGTAGATTTGGCCGCTGCTATGCCCTGTAGTTCAAGCTGTTTAATTTAGGTTTGTCAGCGAGGATGATAAGAGTCCTAAAAAACATGCATGAGGGTAGCTCAGCCCAAGTTTGGTGTCAGGGTGGCCTGTCGGAGTCTTTTGAAACATCAGTGGGTGTAAAGCAGGGATGTTTGTTGAGTCCTTTACTGTTTTCCCTATTCATCAACGATGTCTATGACTATCTGGAGAGTGGTGTTAGAATACAGGGCACTGTGATTAAGGTTTTGGCGTATGCGGATGACCTAGTGCTGTTGGCATCGGATAGGGTCTCACTTCAGAGAATGATAAACTCCCATTAGTTTAACTACTAATGTATAAGTTACCCCTAGTTGTTATTGTGTTTAAAAAGAAAAATAATTCAATAAATAAAAATTAATTCCTTTTTTTTTATTATATCAAATAATATTTGGATTTTTGCACTAAAGATACTTACTTACTTACTTAATCTATCTCTTGTCTACCGCATTACGGTGTAAGAGTTCCCTGCAGATACCAGACCAAGTATCCCGTTCCATGGCCAGCTGTCGTCTTCTGCTCCACTCTATTCCTCGGGAAGTAAGGGCATCTTTGATGCCGTCTTCCCATTTCTTTCTAGGCCTACCCCGCGGCCTTTTTCCTATGGTCTGAGTCTCATGGCTTATTTTGGCCATCCGGCTTTCGTCCATTCTGCACACATGTCCATACCACCTTAATTGGCTCTCTTCAATGTACCTCTGGGCTGGCTTCACATCTAGGCTTGTTCTAATGATAGCGTTCCTTATCCTATCCCTTCTACTTTTCCCCTCTATTCGGCGTAGGAATCTCATTTCCATTGCTTGTAATTGGCTCTTATGTTTTGTTGTAAGAGTCCAAGATTCACTCGCGTAGGTAAGGATTGGGATGAATGTGTTTTTAAAGATCGTTACCTTCGTACCTTTGGAGATCTCTTTCTTGTGGGTGAGTTGGCTTCCTCCAAGTGGTGCCCCTGGATACTGCCTAAGCAGGAACTGAACGGCCAACAGGGGATCTCAACCTGAGGGCACGCAGAGTGCCGGCTCAGGTAGTAGCGTTCTGGAACATCTTTGGACATGAGGAGACCCGCACGGCAGCCTGATGTCGTAAGTGGCAGCCCTACTATCAGGATCGGAGGCTTCGGGCTAATAACCCGCTCCTCTTAAACTTTTAATATTACAAGTCAAGAAAGAAATAGAACCGGACGGAATTATTGCACTAAAGATAAATACATTAATTTGACAACCCCTCAGACGGTCACTGACCATGAGTATGTCGATAAGTAATATTTGTTGTAAAATAATATGTAAAAATTATCTGAATAAAGACATTATTATTATTATTATTATTATTATATTATTATTATTATTATTAGAATTTACCTTTAAATTTGTTTCGTTATTTCTTGCATAAAAGTCAATATTAAAATAGATATTTTAAATGGAGTGATTAAACTAAATTTTTAAACTGAGTTTTAGTTAAAAAAAAAAAAAAAGTATTAAAGAATTTGTTACCTGTATAGGCTGAGTGAAATCTTTTGCTCTGAAAGCAGTTACCAGGTCCGGATACACCAGTAACATGGATTCTTTGACAAAGTTTGCAAATAAATAGTGGCCAGCTGGGTCCATGTGTGCACATTCGCGATTGAACCCTTGGTAAAAATACTTAGTTAAAATATACATACTTAAAATGAACTATTTCTCTTAGTTGAATTGTGAAAACCTTTTCTGTCTGGTTAAGATCTATTCTTGTTTTTTCAATTATGACACTGAAGCCGCTACTTATACTCTAGTCGCATATGAGCCTTTGTGCGACAATGAGTGGAAGTAGTTGTGAGATGTAAATAATTGGAGGGAAAGTGTTGGTCCATTTGCTTCTCCAGAGGGGTGTAGAACTTTTGTGAACCTACCAGAGGAGCGCCGTTGGCGTTAGCTGCCTGGTCAAATATTTTCATGTTTTAGGATTTTTTTGAAAGCAAACAAACTGAAGAAAGAAAAACCAGTCAACCGGAAATACCACTGGATTTTTCATTTTTTTTTTTGCAATTCTTTCGAAAACGGCTCCAACGATTTACTTTAAAATTATAAACTATCAACTTACAGTAATTATGTAGGCGGCTGCAGTAAGTGAAAGTTGTGTGAGTGTTTCACACCAGATTTTTTTATATATCGATATAATTAAAATGTTTTTTAAACTCTGTGGTACTTGCATAGAAAACCAGATTTTATTTTTTAAAAAAATCTGGTGTGAAACACTGACACAACTTTCACTTACTCCAGTTCTCAAAATTCTAATTGACAAATTTTATAGTTAGTGTACCAAAAAATTTAATGAAATTCATCGAAAACTGAAAAAAATTGTCCGATAAAAGCGCACTTCCGGTTTACTAATTTTCTTGAAACTAGGAATTTTGGCTATCTATTTATTTCTAATTAATTTTGTTTGGATGATAGAATTGTACAATTAACTGTGATAGCATTTTAGAGAAAAACATAATCCCATTCCGCCCATGAAAGTGCCCTTACATGAATTTTCCTAGAGAAATGTTTTTAATAATAGTTGTAGATCTTTGTTGATTTAGAAAGTTTGAAGAATATCGTCAGAGCCATTTTTGAAAAAATTGCAAAAAAGAGAAAAAATTATTTAGTAAAAGTGGTACTTCCGGTTGAGGAATTTTGACACATAATTTACTGTCAGATCCTATGGTGATATGTAAACGAAATATCAAGTTTTAACATTTCTGCGATTCTTCGTTCCCTCACACACTCGCACAGACCATTTTTTAAAAACCTTTTTTTTTGGACTCAGGGGACCTCAAAACGGATATTTCCAGTCAAAACTCGATATGGAAAATTTGACACGATTACAATACTTCTTCTTACTAGAAGTAACAGAAAGTAATTAATTGAATATTTTTCAAAATATGAATTTGGTTCATTTCTGAGAAATACTGTGGGTATATTCTATTTAATCCGGGAACTTTGTTATCTCCAAGTTGATATAAAGCCTTATTGATTTGTAATATTGTTATATAACCGTCTAAATAACTATTAGATATTAGAAGGTTGGGCATAAAGTACAGGACCTGCTATTACTATTGAATTGTATAACTGTTGAAAGTGACTTTGCTCAAACAATCACTAATGTATAAGGATAATATTCTGATTGTAAAGGAAATGTTGAAACTCATCATAAAATGCTGCAACTAGCTAGCTATTTACACACACACAAAAAAAAAAAAAAAGGAAAAAAAATTACACCGTATCAAATTTGTATTTTCATCGATTCCATATGGGGGGGAAAAAAATATTCAAGTCAAAGTTTTGGTTATGTTTGTAACTGTAGAAAGTTAATAATCCGTTTCTTTTCAGACAAAAAAAAAAAAAATTACTATAAATTAATCATTCAAAGAAGAATCAATGGTTCTCAAATGATTCAGCCAGCATAACTAACTTTCATAACACAATAATGGAAATACCTTTCAGTTTTATTCACATAATAATAAAAATAAAAAAATTGCTTAAAAATGATTATTTTTTATGAAATTCATTGTGTACTACAGTAAAATATCGTCCATACACAATCACTTATAATACTTTAGATAAAATTCTTAAGGATGACGAAAACGATTTAGGTTTGTCATTCTTACAATCACCTCTTTATATACTTCTTTTCACCATTTCTTTCTTTTGGGCAGGTTTTTCAAGTTTTAACAAGTTTTTGCTTGGATAGAACTATCTACAAATAAAAAAGGCCAGGTAGTAGTAATAACAAGAAAAGTTTGTAAGTTATAATATAGATCCTTGGCACTTAAGATTAAAATTTCAACAACTTATCAAGTTTAATGTGGTCCTTAACTTTTTTTTTTTGAATTATTGGCCATAGCCATGCACAACCTTTCAGTTTACTTATCTAAGTCTATTAAACCCAATGATAAGCGTACTTCTTACAATGTTTGGCAATTTACATATAATTACTATAGATCCCTAAAACTATATTCATCCAAAACAATCACGCTAATAAATACATTCACACTAAGACAATCATTCACATTGTATTTTAAAAACAAACTAATTTACCCTGTTTAGTAAAAAAAACAGGAAAAATTAAAAAAAATATTGAGGCGAATTACCTCTGGTGGGCTTTGTACAATAAATATAGCAAAATAAAATATATATTGAGTGGACTATATATAATATAATAAATTGATTAAGCAAAATGGGAAATTAACAATTATATGGAAAACAATGGATATATATAAATTAACTTTAAAAAATTGGGTAGCAAATTGTGTGGCCACCACTGCACAAGAAACAGTTGGACCAAGACAAAAAAAAAGAGAACAATTTAATAAATTTATTATCACTTTCAATAAAAGTCAAAGGAATGGTGCTTACCTTGAAAACGCAGAATCCCTGGTTGCCAGTGTTAGAAGACCGTGTCCTTGGCCCATATTGGGGAAAAGGGGAGAGGAAAAAATAGGAATTACAAAATAATTAGAGCATCAGAGACATTTTCCGTGGTAGCCTGCTTCATTTTGTGGTCATCAAGATGTCTCTGATGCTTTCCAGCTCTGCGGAACCAACCACCACAACAAACAAAATAATTCTTATGTGTCTGTAACTCTTGAGTCTCTACAGCACTGCTACTTGGTTGATGATCGTAGATAATAATTAAAATGGCTCCCAGAAACTGCATGGCAAGAAACTCACTCGGAAGTAACAACCATGTGATTTCACAATTAGTCCATGCAGGCCGGCAGAACCGGAGCCACTTAATCTACAAGGCAGTAGATTAAGTGACTCCGGTTCTTATTTATCTAACAGTCTATCAAATCTACAGCTTATCCACAATCCTAATCAATAATAAGCGTACTTCTTACAATTTTTGGCAATTTACATATTATTATTACAGATTCCTAAAAGTATATTCATTCAAAACAATCACGCTAATAAATACATGCACACTAAGTTGATCATTCACATTGTATCTTAAAAACAAACTAATTTACCCTGTTTAGTAAAAACAAGAAAAATGTTTTCACGTTTATGTACATGTTTATAAGAAATTTGAAGTGTTTCTTATCGTATTAAATTTATGTCTATAATGATTAAAAACACTACCCAGGAATACCAGAAATGACAAACTTGAGTTTTCACAATTAAAGGGCAACTGAACTGTTATGAATTGTATAGAATGAATTACTACAACGAAGTGCTGCCTTACAAATTACTCGTTCGATTATTATATTGCGACTTACTCATACGAGTCTTACATGGCGACCACCTGGGGGGGAAGATAATGCTTAGATTACCCCCTCTCTACACCTAGGACACAGTGTAATAGATTAATAAATTATTATCACGACAGTAGAATACCCCTTCCGCTGTTGGCGGCAAATTTAAATTTATATTAAATATTGAACATACCAACTCAACACATTCTCACCAATAATTACATTCATTCTAATAAATACAGGCAAACTAACAATTATTCAAACTAAATCCATAAAATAAGTGGTGGGGTGGAACACTTGTTATTTCCTCGCACCCCATTATAATTAAACCTAAATTCCTGTCAAAATGTGCGCTTCAAAGTTTGTTACTTGCGTTATTTCCTCTTTATTTGGTCCTTAATTATTAACTCAAGAAGTAATGCTTGAATTTTCTTTCCCCTACCTGTCAAAGTGGGTGTTCTGCAAGGCCTTTTCACTTTCTCTTACTGACGTAAGAGGAAAATGCTTTTTCGGGGAGTGATAGGGTAAAGTTTTCCTCTAAAGTCATATTTCAGTTTACCTCTATCATTTTATCAACACCATAAACACACTAACGAGTTTCATTTCAATTCGGTATTATACTAAAGATACATTCAGATATCTATCATTCTTGTTTTAAAAAGCTTTTCGATTAAATTCATTTAAGGGGATTTAAGAGGGAAGGGGAAGGTTATGCTTTCCTCTAAACTGCCATTTAAATTTATTATACGACTCCTATTATTTACATCATATTAATTAGAATTAAATGTGTCGCCAAAATTCCGAATTTCAAGAAAATCAGTGTACTGGTGAGTACGACATTACTTCGGAAGTTTTTTTCAGTTGTGTGCCATTTTCTCCATAATATTAAAGGGGTTTCATTAAACTTGGATTATTGAAGATAAATTTTACACCTCCCTACAGCCGACGAGATCCAAAAGAAAACCTTGGTTCACTGTCCTATCAGGAAGTAGAGATGTTTCTTTACAACCATGATTAGACTTGGTTTTAATCATAACTTTTCTGCCCATCATATGTCGCTTATAGGAATCTCAGTCAACCCAGTCTGCTGATGTCCTAGAATGTAATAGTCACCAAGAGGGTAGAGATAAATTATGGAAGGCTATCATAAAAGCAAAATGTACACTACCTACTAATCTGCATACCATTCTCTCAAAACCAACCCACGAATTATATTTGGCAATTTTTAATTTTATAAATAAAAACAAAATCACACAATGAAAATAAAAAGCAAACAATGCCATTCACAGTATCAAAATAAACTATAAATAGATAAATATTAAATAAAAAAAAATAAAAATATCTGGTGTGAAACAATCACACAACTTTCTCTTACTCCAGTTCTCAAAATTATAATTCACAAATTTTATAGTTTGTCGAAATTAATTCAAATACGACGTAAACTGAAAAAAACCGTTCCTTGAAACTCCGAATTTTGGCCATCCATTTATTTCTAATTAATTTTGTTTGGATGATAGAATTGTATCATCAACTATGATAACACTTTAGAGAAAAACATAACCCCATCTCTCCCTTAAAAGTGCCATTAAATGAATTTTCCTAGAGAAATGTTTTAAATAAAAGTTGTAGATCATTGTATGTTTAGCTTATATAATACGTTTCAAGAAAATTGTTGAAGCGATTTTTGAGAAAATCGCGAAAAAGTGAAAAAAATCATTTAGTAAAGTGGTAATGTAACGTGGTGTGTTTTGGTTATCCGATTTTTTTCAACTCGGAATTTCAACAACATATTCAATTCCTAATTGACATTATTTAGATGATAGAATTGTTTAATAAACTGAAATAGCACTTTAGATGAAAACCTAACCCCACCCCTCCCACAGAAGTGCCCTTAAATGAATTTTCCCGGAGAAATGTTTCGAATAAAAGTTGTAGGTCTTTGTATGTGTAGTTGATATACCAAGTTTAAAGAAAATCGTTGGAGCCATTTTTGAGAAAATCGCAAAAACGTATAAAAAAAACAACTAGTAAAGTGGTACTTCCGGTTGAGGAATTTTGACAGATGATCCACCGTCGGATCCCGTGTTGAAACTAAACGGAATATCAAGTTTCAACTTTGTAGGATTTTTCATTTTTAAGCTATGCTGTTCACACACACACACACACACAACACACACACACAGACACACACACACACACAGACCATTTGCTAAAAACCACTTTTTTGGACTCAGGGGACCTCAAAACGGAAATTTCCGGTGGAAACTCGATATTGAAAATTTGATATGATTGAAATACTTCCTCTTACTAGGAATAAGAGAACGTAAAAAGACACAGATCACCGTGCTGATTCAATTCTTAAACTTACTTTGTTGATACTTGACATTAAATAAAATCTAAAGAAAGAAAGTGGACAATGCAGATTGGAAACTTCTGCGTTATATTTCAAAAAATAGCTTTATCAAGAAGTATAGAGCCTCGTTTGGATATCAAGGAACAATATTTCTACTTACCATCAGCCGCAGCTTAAAATGCCGGATGCTAAAATGGTATACACGAAAACCGCGAGAAACAAATAGAACCCTATCATATTATTTGTTTTGAAACTTCTTTTTTCAGAGAAAGCTGGTTTTAGAGAGGTTCTGAGAGCTGGCAAACTCATGCTTCTTCAAAAAATGTTGAAGACTTTAATCTATATAGAAAAAAATTTTAACCTACTTGTAATGACAAGAGACAGAATTAAGAGAGAGAAGGACCCTCTCTGGTACTCTCTGACTTAAGCAGGCTAGAATGGGAGAACCTGTATATAAGCCAGTGAGAATCTACCTAACGAAATCTCTATCTAGATATCTATCTATCAGATTCAACCATACATCGCATCGTGTCATATCTCTACTCTCACCTTTTATTACATAAAATCATTACAAGTCCAATGCAGTTTGTGTAAACTTATAGCTATATTATAACAGTGTCTTCATATCTCGTCTAATTAATCAAACCTAATTTCTCTCCTCATCAACTCCATTATATACTTTTTCCTTGTTATATTTGGCATTTATATATATGTAAATTATTTTTGTCCATAATTATACTAACTTTTAAGCGTTTCTTATCGCATTAAATTTATATCTATAGAGATTAAAACTGTATCCATAATGAATATTGAAAAACTGAACATTCGAACTCATAAAATTTGAAACTGTTATAGTGATTATAATGAAACTTCAAAAACGATTTGTTCATTAATTTATGATTTTTTTTTGCCTAAAACGATTCTGTCGGTACATTCTCACACTTCTTTATGATACCCCTGCAACAATGGGGTCGACAGTTATGTATATTCGAAAAAAAAAATAACCAAATACAGATCAAAAAAAAAAAAAATAGGAGAGGTGCAAATTGTTCAAATGATTATATAAATATGTCCCACAAAATACAGCTGATGAAGAATACGTGCTCGATGATGGTTGCAGTAGGATACCCCCACAGTTTGTTATGTTTGAGACGGAAGAACGGATGAGCCGATTGGCGAAATGTTTGGTCACGTATTCTGACTTTTTGGGGGAAGGGAATGAGATTCATTCAACTAGTAAAGAAAACATACACCATTTTGTATAGTTTTGTTATGATCAGGCGCGTTATACACTGTTTTCCATTCAAGTTCTCTTCTTCACACCACTAATAACTTCAATAGCAGCTTGCCAGAATGAGCTGCTCTATCATGATTAAAAAGATGGATTTTGACGTTAAATATATATATATATTTATATACATTTTTTTTTACCTTCAACGGGTGTTTTGTTATTGGATAACAAATTGCTTTATTTATAAACATTATTGATTGTCCTTTAAGTCGTATTTTTATAAAGCTGAAACTGTTAAATATAAACAGCCATTCATTCTATTCTGAAGGTACATGTTATAGTAAACACTCCTAAAAACCTCTTCACCTTCTACAATATTTGCTAAAAACATTCTTTTTGGTGTGAAAAAAAATCTGTTGTGAAACACTCATACGACTTTGTTCTTAATACAATCAATCATTTTTTTATAAAATGACAGATTTTTTTTATACTTTAAATTTTATTAATTTGTTTTATTAACATAAATGTACAGGTTATAATAAATTTATAGGTTGTTGGGCGGACAACTATCTATCGAGGCTGTAATAGAAGTAATTATATTGTAATTCAGTAGAGGGTGCCAACAACATTGAACCCTAAATAATTTGTCAGAAAAATATTATAAATAAGAAGTAAGAAGTCTATAAATCTAGCAGTTAGCATTTAAGCTAGAAAGGTTTGCATTTAATTTAGTATTTAGACATTTAACCCCGCCTGAAAAAAAAAAGGCATTACTACTAAAATCGCTCTTTATCGGTCAACCGATATTCTTAAAATTTAGAATTCCAGCAATGCTTTTAATGGCATCTTAATGCTAAATAGGTTTTGTAGAATACTACGATATAATAACTGAAGCAGTACTTTATAGAAAACCTTTTGACCAAAACCTTATATCAGGTCCCCTGATTAGAGCATAATCGAAATATGAAGTTTAGTAACATAATTCGAAATAGAAAGTTATCGAAATATTGAGCGTATTTTTTGCGTGATTTTCCGTGTTTAGGTTTTGCTAACCACACACACACACACACACAGAGGACCAATTACTAAAAACCTTTTTCGGACTCTGGGAGGACATCAAATGTGTATTTCCAGGGTAACTTAGATATCGCAAATTTGACACGATTACTTCCTCTTAACAAGCAATAAGAGAAATTAAAAAAAGATAATGCACTAAAAAGTAAAGTAATATAAAAAATTAAATGCACATTTATTGTAAATATTTAAAATATATATATATATATATACGTGTGCAATAATTACTGCTTCGATAAAAGTCCAAAAACCTCAGAAACTATATTTGTAAAGTGCACTTCCTGTTAACCAATTTTATGCAATTTGGAATTGAGGCAATGATTTCAATGTATTATATAAATCTATAGAACTATATATATATGTATATATATATAGGTAATAGGTTTTAAACGTTAGATTGGCACTAAGTAATGAAGTGGAATTAAAAGTCTGTGAGTTTAACATAAAAAACTAAAAAAAATTAATCAAAAATACATATTACAAAAACAAAAAATCTGGTGTGAAACACTCACACAATTTTCTCTTACTCCTAGTTCTCAAAATTGTAATTAACCAACTTTATAGTTAGTATATCAGATTTAATGAAATTCGTTGGTGTTTTTATGGAGAAAATCAACAAATACAGGAAAATCTATTCAGTTAAAAACACATTTCTAGTGTATTATTTTCCTTGAAACTGGAAAATTTGGCCATCTATTTATTTATTTCTAATTAATTTTGGTTTAGATGGTAGAATTGTATAATCAAGTATGATAGCACTTTAGAGGCAAAAATAACCCCACCCCTTCTTCAAAAGCCAGCTCTTAAATGAGTTTACTCGTAAAAATGTATCAAATAAGAGTTGTAGCTCTTTATAATGTGTAGTGCCAATATTTAGTTAATAAGAAAATCGTTGGAGCCGTTTTAGGAAAAATAGTAGAACATTGAAATATACTTTTCAGTAAAAATGCACTTCCGATCATCTGATTTTCTTCAAACTCGGAATTTCAACACCATATTTAATTCTAATTAATATTATTTAGATGGATAGAAATTGTATAATAAACTGAACTAGCACTTTAGAAGAAACCGTAACCCCAATCCTCCCCGAATAGTACCCTTAAATGCATTTTTCCGGAGAAATGTTTCAAATAAAAGTTGTAGCTCTTTGTATTTATAGTTTATATACCAAGTTTAAAGAAAATCGTTGGAGTTAGTTTTGAGAAAATCTGGAAAAAAAGTAAAAAAAAAAAAAAAAAAA
>JAAEAF010000249.1:282500-290989 GCA_011037195.1 Triatoma infestans | reverse complement strand
GCGTTTCTCCAAAACTGTCGTCTCCCAGAGTCTAATCTGTTTGTCACGAAACGTCTTTGTGACAGCCAGGGCTGGTTCGGGATCACAGAATGGTTGTGATGATCCCTCCCTGGCCAACTGATCTGCCCTCTCATTGCCGTCTATTCCCGCATGTCCGGGTATCCAATAGAGGCACACCGTACCCCTCCGAGCTAAAGCATTGAGCCTTCTCCGACATTCTCCCACTAATTTCGAACTCCACCAAGGCTTACCCAAAGCCCTTAGTGCGGCCTGGATCAATTGGACTAAGCAAATGAATTGTGAATTTGGGCAAGTTTTCGTGTCCATAGAGCAATGGAAGAAGGAGCTGAATACTCTGAAAAGTAGTCTAACCGTTAGTTATCGGTCGGATTACCGAGGGAAAGCTCTGAAAGGGACATCATAACATTTACAAGCAGCTTTCCCTGAATGTAGATTATATAAATTTGGGTATATAATTTGGGTATTAGCAATATATTTAAAATAAGAGGAGAATTTATTAATTTAAATTACAAACCCTTCATCTAGGGAAAAGACTACTCCTGCTCTTTGTGTAACCTTCGTGAGGACGAGGATGTGTACCATTTCTTAGGTCGCTGTAGGATTCTTGCGGGTAAGAAAAATGCGGTTAAAGCTGTGGCCGCCCAGATCAGAAGAAGCTCTCTTTTTGGGAAACAAAAGAAAATCATGTCTCGTCAGATGGGCACGTCGACTACATCGAGACTGTTTATAAGCGACCTGGAGATGTGTGCTTATTGGAGAATCACAGTTCAGACACTTACACCTACTCTAAAGCAAATTAGGCAGGACAGATCTAATGTTCTCACTTTCAAGATCCTTTCATAATTTTGCCATCGGTATTATTTCACAGATCTGCACGTTTGAATATAATTAAGTAAAAAATACTTTTCATTCGACTTTATTGAAACACATCATTAATCATTTTTATTAAAACATGGCGGATAAAATATGGCGCCGTTTTATCTATAAAGTATTAGTTCAGCATAAGAGAGGAGATTGAACACATCAAATTCTCATATATCTGGTTAAAGAGAGCCCCAGATAAAGAGTTATTTTATCAAAGCGTTGAATAACATAAAGACGCACACAGATGTGATGTTATTTTACCATATGAACCAAATTTCCTCATGAGTTATCATCGCTTTTATATATGGGGGAAAAACATAATTTACCTTTTGTTTCTAAAACAACTTAAAGTATAGACAGACTAGATCATTAATTCCACTTCATTGAAGTGCGCAAATAAAGTTAAAACATCTTAGAGAGTTGTTGTTTCATAACCATTCTTAATTTCTCTTATGTCGAGGAAATAAAATTTAGTAAAGACAAGAGAATCACATGGTTGGTCAATTATTAACGTAAAAGAGGCTAGTGGAAAAATCTAATGAAAAGTCTATTTCACTATAAAATGGGGAAGTAATATTACTGTTCCTCCTAATAACAGGAAGTATTACGATCGTGCCAAATTTCGAAATTGAGTTTTCACGTTGAAACATTTTTTCCGGGAAAATTAATTTTGAGGGAGGTTCTGGGTGAGAGGAAGGTTATACTTTCCTCCCATTAGGTTATAATTACATTTATTTTACTATGTAAACTACAATTGGAGAAACCCGGGTGAGTGTTTCACACCAGATTTTTTTTTTTTTCATTCAAAACAAAACAAGTAAACCAAGCTCACATAAAACAGTTGTGTCCTTATGATGGAACATCATCATCATCACATTACTAGACACGTCAAGCAGATAACAGTTGACGGCTACTTCCTATCTACTAGTTGTTCTGGGCGGGGAACCACAGCTCCCATTGCTTCCACTATAAAAGGGCAATATTTATGGTAAAACAAATCAGAATTCTGCAGCGAAACTGCAACATTATAAATAGTGCATTCTTCGCTCTATCATTCTGCCAACCCCCCCCCCCCCCTTTTAAACACGAAAAAACACTTTTTTGGGAAGGGGGTCTAAAGCTCAAAATTATTTGAAAATGTGGGTGAGTCTGCAATGCTGGATAACATCCGGTATTTTATTCGTCGCAGCATGCATATTAGTTTCAAAATTATTTACATATTTCCAAATCAGTGCTTCCTTTCTTAAAAACTTTTGTGTAAAATGATACTAGGATGTGTGTTGGTAAAATAATAAAGTTATTCCTGCAAAGTGCGTTAATTAGTTTCAATTTTTTGTGTGAATAATTCGGTTTTAAAGGCAATAATTCGACAAGAATAAATTGTAATATTCTTTGTTTCATCACTTGTTACAGAATGATAGTTGAACAGCTTTTCTTTTGTTCAATCATCAATATCCAATTTCTTGACTTGAAAAGCTTGTTTGTGTGTTGAATCATGTGATTATATTTGATAATACTTCTTGAATGATGTAACTACGATAATCCTATCTTATTGCAGATAAGAAGTTTTTCTGTTTAAAAGAGTTAGATAATATTTCTTACAATAAATCAGAATGCAAGCAAAAGTAAAATTCGCTGTTACATGTATCTTACTTTTCGATTAACCTTTTCATATAAAAGATACGGTAATATTGATTCTGGTTTACCAGTTTTTGAAACTTTGTCAGAATGTTTCAAGTTTACGTCAAACTAAAAGGTAACTCCACTTTGGGGGAAAAAAATCCTCCTAAGAATTGTATAGTAATCCCCCCCCCCCCAACAATTTTCCAATAAATATGGAAAAGTTATTTGCCAATAAAATGTGAATTACAAGTGGGTGATTGGAGAGTTATGTGGATCGTAACAAACTTTATATTCCTTCCTTCTTTTTTTTTTGGACTTTCTCGTACTCCCTGGTAAGAGGAAGTATTGCCAGATTTTCGAAATGTGGTTATCACCGGAAATATATGTTTTGCGGTCTTCTGAATATAAAAAAAAAACATGTTATTGACGAATGGTATGTACATGACTGCGTGTGTGAGTCTCTGTGTGGATATATTAACAGGATATCTCATAAACGAAAATTCGCAGGAAGTGCAACCTTGGTATTCCGTTTAAGTACGATCACAGCAACAGACACAAAGGTTTCGGGTAAAACCCATCAACCGGAAGTATGTGTTTTTGCTGAATAGCTTTTTTTTTCTGCTTGTCATGATTTTCTCAAAAATAGCACCAAACTGATTTTCTTTAAACTTCGTATACTATTTACACACGCAGGTACCCAACACTTTTATTCGAAACATTCCGGGAAAATTAATTTTTGGGGGGGGTTCTGGGGAAATAGTAGCGTCATGTTTCCTCTGAAGTGCCACTTAAGTATAATATATGTTTTACCACCTACTTAATGCTACATTAGAAGCGTTGATAGAATTTCTAATTTATAGAAAATAGATTAACCGGAAGTGGTATTTTACAGAATAGGATTTTTGAGTTTTTGGGTGGGGGGGGATTTTTTCGTAAACGTTTGCAACGATTTTCTTTAAACTTACTTCGTTGCTGCATAGATAGAAACGTATCATTTTTATTTGAAACCATTTTCTAATAAAAATGATTTTAGAGGGTTATCGTAAGGTCTGCCGGTTAGTTTAAACTTAAATTTGGATGAATTTTGTTGGTTTTGACATAGAGTGCTCCACGTAAGGCCGCTCGAGTACACAAGTAAAATACACATCACCAGTTTTTACGGCCAGCCCAACAAAACATTCTACCGTTGTAAGTTTAAAGAAAATTTCTTGATAAAATTGTATTAATCAGAGTAAGAGAAAGTCGTGTGTGAGATTTTTTTTTTACTTTCTCTTTCTCTTACTCTTCTATTGTAATCGTGTCAAATATTCGATATCGAGTTTTCACCGGAAATATCCGTTTTGAGGTCCCTTGAGTCCAGAAAAGTGGTTTTTAGCAAATGGTGTGTGTGCATGTGAACAGCATAGCTCAAAAACGAAAAATCGTAGAAAGTTCAAACTTGATATTCCATTTAGTTATCACAATGGGATCCGACAATGGGTCATCTGTCAAAATTCTTCAACCGGAAGTACCACTTTACTAGATGGTTTTTACGTTTTTGCAATTTTCTCAAAAATGGCTGTAACGATTTTCTTCAAAGTTGGTATATCAACCACACATACTAACAGCTACAATTTTTATTTGGAACATTTCTCCGGAAAAATTCACTTAAGGGCACTTCTGGAGGAGGGTTGGGGTTAAGTTTTCATCTAAAGTGCTATTTCAGTTTATTAGACAAATCTGTCATCTAAATAATGTTAATTATAATTAAATATGTTGTTGAAATTCCGAGTTTGAAAAAGATTGGATGCCGAAAGTGCGTTTGTTTTAACACTTTACTAAATGATTTTTTTTTTTCACTTTTTCGCGATTTTCTCAAAAATGGCTCCAACGATTTTCTTGAAATCTAGTATATAAACTAAACATGCAAAGATCTACATCTTTTATTTAAAACATTTCTCTGGGAAAATTCATTTAAGGGCACTTTTATGGGTTACAGCTTCCTCTAAAGTGGTATCATATTCTATCATCCAAACAAAATTAATTAGAAATAAATAGATGGCCAAAATTCCAAGTTCTAAGAAAATTAGTAAGCCAGAAGTGCGCTTTTATTGACCTGTTTTTTCAGTTTTCGACGAATTTCGTTATATTTGGTACACAAACTATAACATTTGTCAATTATAATTTTGAGAACAGGAGTAAGAGAAAGTTGTGTGAGTGTTTCACACCAGATTTTTTTTTTTAATATGCATGTTTTAATTTGTTTTATTTTTAGAAATAGTTTTATTTAATTTTACAATTTCATTTTTATTAGCGCTAATAAGAGGCTAATTACAGTTAATAAGAGCCATTTTTAAAATTTCAATAGGTCTTTATTGTTTAACTGAAAAATTATCAGACTGAAAATCCATTCTGAAGAGGAATTAATACTAAATTCTATCTCGGTCATTCAATTAATTTGTTCAAAAAAAAAAAAAAATAATAATAATTTTGTAAAATAATTAGCATAACATTTGTCAGATTTGCATAATGTAGATGCAAAGTTAACAATAATTAGCAGGCCAAATATCAGCTGATATTTGGAGGGGATATCATACGTTTCTCTCCAGTTTGGAGGGGATATGTACGTATCAACAACAGCTATCCCCTTGTGGGAAAGCCGGAGTTCCTCATGCACATTTTTCTTAGACTAATTTAAACTGTTATCATTGAACCCCAATTAAACCCTTTGAGAATAAAATTCTGACATGAACACGCTAACACTAAATTGACACAAGGAATTGTTTACAAAACACTGCCACAATAGCTCAACAATTCAAACGTGATTGAAATGTATTGGAATCGAAAATAAATTTGATTAGAATTGAAAAATTCTTAATATTTGTTTCAAATGATCATTATGACAGGCAGGTAGTAAAAACTGATTACTATAATCCAGAAGAGAGCGCCGTGAATAACACTGAACCAAAACCGTATTAAGTAAATAAATGAAGGTGATATGCTTATCTGTGCAATTAGTATTCCAAGTTTAAAGGAAAAACGTTATAGACGTTTTAGAAAAACTTCAAAAACTTCCAAAAACTTGTTCTGTAAAATTGCACTTCGTGTATAACGATATTCTCTATATTGAAAAGGTCCTCACGCGTTGGTCTAGTGGCTAGCGCACTCGCCTTTCATGCGAGAATTCACGGTTCGATTCCCGTGAGAGCAAAGTCGATGTTGACCCAGCATCGTGATAAAAAGTGGGAAGCTACAGTTACTAGCGCCCTAGGTAACGAAGGCCGGAAATAAATCGCCTCTGGCAAGCCTTGGCCCATCATGGGCTGTTGCGCAATAGGGTTATTAGGGGTTATATTGAAGAGTAGTACCTTAAAGAAAAGCTTAAATTTACATTATTCTCCCAGAACCTCCCAAAAATAAATTTTTGAGGCGGGGGGGGGGATGTTCAAACAAAAGTGATAGGTTTTTAGGTGTGTAGATCAGTACACAAAGTTTAGAGAAAATTGTTGAAGCCGTTTACAAAATTGAGAAAATTGAGAAAAACTGAAAAAAAAAAACTATTAGTACAATCATACAATCTGGTTAATGTATTTTGTTCGAACGTTTTTTGCAATTTTTCGTTTTAGAAATATGTTGGTCACATACACACACATACAAACGCACAGACCATTCGCTGAAAAGATTCTTTTCGCACTCAGCGTATCTCTCAAAACACATATTTCTGGAAAATTTAGAGACGAAAATTTGGCACGATCCCAATAATTTCTCTTCCAGGAATAAGAGAAAGTAAAAATAAGAAAAGAAATTTATTAAACTTATTAATGTATTGGTTAATGTTATATTGAAGTCCAAAGTGAGTGGTTAAACTTTAAAAGAAGCGGCAGCAATACACGAGCTATCTCTAATCTATACACTAGCTTTATCTCTGCCAATATCTCTCTTAGCAATGCTTTTTTTTCATTATTCTATAAATTAATATTGATCATATTTTCTAATGATAATGGCAAATTGACATACTATATAATAATAATAATAATAATATAATGGATTAATTTAAAATAGTTTTAATTCACTTTTCTTGTAATAGTTTATAATTGTTTTTAAACCACAGGTTTTGTTTTTAAAATTCTGAACTGTCTAGAATATTTAAAGAAATCATAAAATTTTCTCCTAATCAAAACCTTCTTGTTTTTTTATTATTATTATTGTAAGAATGATTCAAATAATAAAACCGAATGTTCCTTTATGGAATAACCGAGCAATTGTTGATTTATTCAGTATTAATGAATTTATTACTATTTAAATAAAAATTTAGAATTAATTATAAATATTTATAATATTTTCAATATTAAATTTAAATTTTATCAAATATTCGAAATATTTTTTGGAACTCCTTTAGTTCAAAAAAGTGTTTATTTAGAAATTGTCTGTCCTACGTGTGTGTGTGTGTGTGTGCGTGTATGTAAAAGCATAATTTTTAAAAAAGAAAAAAAATCGCATGAGACTGAAATTTGATATTTTCCAATTAGTTATCACCAGATTTCCCACAGGAAGGTTTCAATAAAAAACAATTCCCTTAACCGGAAATAAGATTTTTACTGAATGGATGTTTCAGTATTCAGAAATGTCACACTTTTATTTATAACTGCTTTCTTGGAAAATTGAAGCGACGCTTTAAAGTACAGTTTTTGGGTGGTGTGAAATGGTGGGTGTGAGTACTCCTATGAATGACATTGAAGAAAACTTAGAGAATTGCAGTAAAAGAAAGTCGTATGAACGTTTCACAACCGAATTTTGTAAATATTAATCAGGTAGAACAAAAATCTAGGAGCCAATATGGGTAGTAAATGTTTCCAAGCTCATGGAGTATAGTCGAGCTTAATTGGGATATTTTAGAGGTGCGAAACTCACAACAAAGCTACAAAGTCAACAGTGGGAGGGTAATTATTAAGAGTTTTATTTTTTTCACTCTTGCAGGAAATTCATGGAGCTTTAGCAGAGAGAAATGATCCTTGTAGGATGGATATCACTTAGAATTGATTGGGAAATGGAAGTAAAAAAAAAAGGATGTCAGATCTGTTGGAAAAACGAGCACATTCAATTGTATTGTCATATCCGAATGATACCTACAAGATAGAACTCAAAGAAAGTAATAGCCTTATGATGGATGCCAGAAATTATATTTATAAATATAATTCAGAAATATTATGTGAATGGTATTTGAATGTAGGCTGGTAGGACAGGTAAAAAAGGGACAGCATAGCGTTATTTAAGACAATAACACTTGGCCTACTGACTTGTAGGAGAAAACCCCGTCTAGAACAGGAACATTGTTTCATCAGTCTATTTGGGGAATATTCATTCTAGAGAGAACATCAGTGCCAGTTATAAGTGAATATTTGAGTTTAAATCAATTTATATATTTACAAGCTTATTACTACTAATTATTATAAAGTATTTAAATTAGTTTAGAATTAATATATTTATTTTAAAACAGTGGCGACTTCTTATTAGTTAATACTTCACTCTTCTCTTAAACATATTCACATATAAGCCCTTTCAAAAACGCTCGCTACACTGCTACCAACCTAACATACAACTATACAACTAACCAATAACATTACAGCCTGGTCTTTTGTTGGACGCAAGAAGTGCGGAAAATCCAGAATTACCTAATAAAATCTGAAAAATTCAAGAAAACCATAGGCAATTCCTCAAAACGAAAAAAGGAAAATAAAGTCAATAACATTTATAACCGAAATATTTTTTTTTTTTTATTTTTTTATTATTTTCATGTGGTTATAATTATATATTATAA
Organism: Triatoma infestans; assembly: GCA_011037195.1. Taxonomy (NCBI): domain Eukaryota; kingdom Metazoa; phylum Arthropoda; class Insecta; order Hemiptera; family Reduviidae; genus Triatoma; species Triatoma infestans. Next base: position 282,684 of record JAAEAF010000249.1, on the reverse strand, counting down.
TTATAAATATTATAATTTAAAATATTGACATTTTATTTATTTGAAGGTGGTTGGATTCATAGTGCTTGCAAATATCAGAGATAAACAATGTGAATAGGACAAAATTGGAATACAGTTTCCATTACTAGACCCAATCTTGGACTTTGAATAATTCAAAACAAGCATCTATATGGAGAAAACTCAA